>JAQIXP010004639.1:0-11290 GCA_034700285.1 Proteroiulus fuscus | reverse complement strand
CTGTTTGTAAGATATGTCTACTAATAGAGTAAAAAAACGTGTGAAAATGTCACACCCGTAACAATGGAATGGCTGTTTTGCAGCTTTTCAAAAGTTGCATTTGGCAATTGTATGGTAGGTCAATAATAGTTAAATTACCATAAAAAGTTTATTTTGTTCACCCTAATTTTTCATTGTAACCTAAAATTGTAAGTTTTAAAAGCTGCATTCAATTAATTTATAATGAATGAAGTACAAAATTACTATAATATAAATTACTATTATATAAGAAAGTTTGTTATCAAGTTTACCACTTCCAAAATCCAGTACTGCGGCTCAGTAAAAATATCGCTTACTGTGCTCCTCATTGTATACGTACGAGGTATACCGTACGTGGACTTAAAAACCACTGGTATAGGACTGCCGGTGCACAGCTGCACAACATCATTCAAAATAGGAAATTATGGACAGTGACTTATTTAATATCTAAAAAAATTGCATACAAGAAAGTCACATTTGGGTCGAAGAAACCATGCATTTAAACGGAAATTTCACCTTGGACAATCCATTTAGAAACAGCTTGATTTAGTAGAAAATGGATATTTCATATTAAAAGAAGTATTCATTTTTGATAAATTGTGGTGCATACATGTGGTATTACGACTTGATTTTTCTGACAGCCTAGGAATGTATCAATGACATGTGGGTTCTTAATATAGCCTGTAAACATTCCCCTTCAGCTATTATTATGAAAAATAACATAATAGTGGATGCAATATAAATGGTAGGCCTAATATTATAGGATAGAATTCCGCACACATATTATTCCATAGAGAAACGGTGAAGTTACTTTGCTGTACTAGATGACAACATTAGTGAAATAACTCAAATTTTAGAAAATGTAAGCGCTCTGAATTATGGTAGCCGTGTGAAAATATCAATTTCTCTATGTCCTTCTCACCTGCTGCCTGTCTTCAATTTTCCATTTCTATTGCTATGATTATTTGGATGCAAAATCATGGGAAATTGTCAGCAACATCAGCTGACTCCAGAAAGCTTGAGCTCAAATTACTTCCTATGACTATTTTACCATTCAAAATTATAACCATTTATGATTTTTAGAAAAATGTGCTCTAAAGCAAATTTTAAAAAAAATTAAGATTTCAAACTGATTTAAATCAATAGTAAAATAAAAGTAAACCAGTCAATTTAAATGAAATAGTTTTAAGGTTTTACAAGCTGGCAAGTAAACTCATGTTGCAACTTGCATAATATCGATGACTTAAAAGCACAAGTAGCGAATGAGCCATTGAAATAATATGGTTCACTTGCTACTTGTGCTCTAAGCCATCGCTATGCAGCCATAGAAATTTATGACTTATGATTAAAAAGCATGTCATGTTGACGTATCCTTTTTACCAGTGACAAAGTATGACTTATTTATGATTCAACAGCACTGATTATGATTGAATCATTAAAAGGTTGATTAGAAAAAATATTAGCTCTAATAATTTCCTGTAGCTAATTTAAATGCTAAATAACCTATGGAAATCCTTATGGGCTTTCCTGGGATACCCCTTATGGACTATTTTACGTGACAGCTTTTGCCTAAGAAAGTTGAGGTCATTTAAATATCCCGTCATGCAGAGATCTCAGTGTCTGGCAGGGAGGAGGGTGTAAGCAAAGAATTCTCTCCAGAAATTTGTTTCCAAAACACCAGTATATTCCAGCAATTCAAATGTAAATTGCAACGTAAATCGGTCCCATTTTACAACAAAAATTATAAGGAGAATGCACATTGAGGGTGCTAAATTATCATCATTTTGCAAAAGTATAGAAAAACAAGAATAACTGAGTTTTAAAAAAATCCCATTTTTACACAATATAGGCCTACTATACATGTATTCTGGAACATCATAGTGGAGCGCCACATCAGTCTCAAAATAAGACTCATGCTTTCATAGACTTCATACTTTGATTGCAGCACTAATTTTTTTCCCAACAACTATAATGAAACTCCACCCTTGGACTTTCCAAGTGTGTGAGATACAGAATTTTGAACTGACCAAACAAGATGGTCCCATATATTTCAGCATCTGTCAAGCATGATCATGGACAACTGATATCATCTGCATTAGTCCCACAACACAAAGCTGAACAGTTTACAAATCTTTAGTCAGTCGTTAAATTACTGCAGGACGGGTCTCACATTCAGACTAATTTTACCTCCTAGCTGTCTCTCTAGGAGTTATACCAAACCTTTGGCTTACAGTCTATACATCCTGTACTAAGTAAATTTAGAAAGACACTTTCGTTACCAAGTAGTCATTTTGTATCATAAGTTGTGGTGCCGCTATACAAGATGAGAGGACTATGACAATTGGTGGGCAATTTGCTAGGTTAGGTTAGGTCAGATTAGGTAATTGATATATGGTTTCACGCGAGCGCAGCGGGCCCACAAGCGAGTGGGTCGCAAAGCGACCGCGGACACTGCCCGCCTAAATATAAAAATCCAAAAAAGTCCTCTCATTTTGTATAGTACCTAAACATCCGTGATTTTTTTTCATGTATAGCAGTACAATATCATTTGTGTAGGAAATTGTCTGCATAATATGGAGGGGGGAGGGGAAGAAGAGTATGGCCGGGGCGGGGACCTAGGGAGGAAGGGAACGGGGTTCCCAATTTACCAGTACATATCAAGCCTATATTTGTTGAGTGGCTGTGGTAGGTATTATCCTTAAACGCAGTACCGTACCTAATATATAAACGGTACCACAATATGAGATAATTATTGTTATGAACTTATGGTGATAGTTTGGGTAAGCTTATGGGTAGAATGCTAAATAGCAATCACATTCCACATATCCTTGTTAATATATCAAATATCGTTATAAATAAAAAAAATAAAAAGCATCATGACATAAGTCAGTGAGCATAAAATTTGAACGGTGTACCATACCCCCTCATCTTTTTCTTTCGGCATTTTAACGTTCTTAAAATGTGGATAATAAATGATGAAAAATCTTACGTCAATTGTAAAGGTGTTGTGAAGCGGATGTCATACTTTCTATCTACGTTTTCCTGGCTCTCCGACTCATTTGTATTGGTATGCAACTTCACATATTTATTAAATTAATACAACATGTAAATATTGTAAACAACTTCGCCACACAACAACCAACGTTTGTAGGTGGCGTTAGTTTACATGGGCATGTACCAATGCATAGCCTACTTTATGACGTCATTATGAGCAATGCCATCCAGTTTTGGCACTTGTACAAGGTGTTCAACGGTTATAGGGACTGAGGGGGAAAAGCCCCCCCCCCCTCTTTCCTTGGAATACCTAAAAATATTGAATTATAAATAATCTGATACTTTTCAATTTATTTATAATAAAAGCAAACTACCGTACCTTAAAAATCTAATTTTGTGTAAATATTTTTTGTTTTTATATCCACATATAACAAGAGATATAGGCCTACTGTAATTAAATCTCTCCATAAATAATTTTCATTACAGGAATTTTTTACTGACAATCATTGGAATAAACTTCCAAAACTATGGCAAGAAACCTTAAAAGATATCGATTTGCCAGAGTTTTCAGACTATTTGTTCACCAAAGAAAAGCAACCAAAGTATTACTTTAATTATAACTCGATCTCGATCAATAATTAAGTTGATATTCATATCATTCGCTATATTTTTTGTTTTTATGTAGGTATAATAAAGTATGGCCTCTGTCATTGCTTTCTTTTCGGGCAACTGCACAAGCATTTACGTTGTCTCGGCAACAACAAGACTGTCTACAAATGCTAACGGAATTATTGAAAAACAATAATTCAAATCATGCAGCAGCCACACAAGACCATTCCCACGATTACACTTGCTTTCCAAAAGTGTATGATGAGCATGGCAATAAATACCAGCAGTATCTCTCATTGAATCATAACTTTAGGAGGAATATAAAACCTAAAAAACAGCATGAAATTTTATATATGGCACAGGCAAGTTTACTTTTAAGACAACCAATGCATAATTAAAGGTATTCTCAGCCTCTAAATCACATAAATGTTAAATAGATAATCAACTTAGTTATGAGCGGTAATAAGGATGGACTGATAGTGGATATCGGATCGGGACAGGGGCACTTATCCAGATTGCTATCCCTTGGATATGGCTATAAACTGGCAAGCATTGATGCCGAAGGGACACACGTACATGGTGCAAGAAATCTTGACAGCAAAGTAATTACATTTAAGTCTCATTCAAACTTCTTTCATTTTTAAATATTATTGGCATATAAACCTTTAGGTTGTAAAGCAAATTCTGAAAAAGCAAGATATTAATAAACTATCAACAAAAGGACCTCATTATATTGTCCAGAAAATCAGTGCAGACATTTCAGGAAAAGATTTCTTGCAAGTATGCTACCTGCAATACTACAAACATTTGGGAATGATTTTGTCCTGTGAAAATTACATTAATTTGGTCATTAGATGCTGATTGACGTAAGACAAGCCCATGGCTATAATTCACCTTTCGCACTTGTCGGTCTACACACCTGCGGGAATTTGGCGCCTACAATGCTGAACATTTTTTCACAATGTGAAAATGCCATCGCCTTAGTTTCAGTCGCTTGCTGTTATATGAAATTAATATCAAAGAGGTAAGCTACATAGTTTAGAAATAGAAATACATCTATATTCAAAAGATTTTGAAATTTTTTTTTATTAGGGAAAATGCGGACCAGTTTGTTGGATATCCAATGAGCCATTATGTCACCAACTTAAACAGCAGTCAGCTAAGTTATGAAGCCTTAGAAGTGGCTTGTCACGCAAACGAAATTTATCAACACAAATTAAAACGTACAAGATAAGATTATACTGTTGTATTCCCAACTTTTCAGGTCTTTTCAGACTCAAAACCAATTTGCAATTATTTTTTCTATTTAAACAAATATTTAGAAAATGCAGCAAAGTTGAAAATTCACTGCTACAGAGCCACATTGGAAGTATTAATTAGAAACCGGTATCCTTCCAAGAAGTGCCTCGGAATGCGCAGTGTTAAACGTGCAGAAACAATGTCCTTTGCAGAGTAAATACTAATCTTGACCATAAATTTATAAGACTTACAATTTTATTAAACTACCCCCCATTCACTTTACAGATATGCAAATATAGCCGTAAGCAAGTTCGAACTGAATATACAGGAATCCGATTTTGCTTTGCCATTCATTGATGAATGTATGGCCCAATGGAAACAAGTAGTTATTTACTATTCTCTGCGGTTAGTTTTGGCACCAGTTATAGAAACTCTGGTACTATTGGACAGGCTGCTTTTCCTTTACGAAAAAGGTAGATCTTATTCTTTAGGCCTAAGCAAAAATCTTATCTTGAAAAAGTTATTTTTTAAAATGAAGACTTAAAAGAAACGTCGAAAGGCATGCAAATTTAAATGTTAATGGGACTCGCCATTCAACAAATATTATTTACTGATTTTTACTGCACTCCAGGCTCATCGTTCGATTCTTATTTAAAAAATTACTTCTTTTAAAGTTGAGATTTACTTTAACAATGTCAAATTAAAATCAGATTGACTCAACAGCATTAATATCATTTCTTTCTAGGCAATCATTCCTGCATCTTTCCAGCATTTGAACCCACAATTTCCCCTAGAAATCACGTAATAGTGGCGATAAAGCCAACTTCAAGTAAATTGGATAATAAAAACGACAATCGATAACTGTAGCTGGCCTGTTTTTATTATTAGCGGCTTCGGGGGCTTTACAAGAATCAAAATATACCCCACGTGCTTAAGATGTGATAAACCAACACTTATAAATGCATAAATAACATTTTACCCGCATTAGAGTTTATCCAAATACTGGTCCAGCTGAGGCAAGCCTTCTTTCAGACCTTTACGTTTCCGTGCATCCTGCACGACCTGGTACGGTTTGCTCTTTTCGTCAGTGGGGTCACCTGGTAGAATTTGCCAGTGATCAAACACGCACTGCGGGAAGGCCTGGCCACCTGTATTGGAGCGCAGATCGGCAGTGAAACCTAGAATGAAAGGAAGCGTCAGTTAATGGTTACATTTGTGTTGTTGGATAGCAGCCACTAAAACTTACCAAAGGATTCGTTGACAGGCAAGTAAGCTTTCACGATGAACATGGGCGTTCCCATAACTTGGGACTCTTCGAATACGTGGCCCCGTTTTCGATTTAACACACCATAAATGCCGCCAACGGCATTTTCTGGGCACTGGATTTCGCACAGGTATACTGGTTCCATGAGCCTTGGCTTGGCGGTTAGAATACTGGCGTATAAGACGCGACGTGCTGTTGGAATGATTTGGCCACCACCACGGTGGATAGCGTCAGCGTGCAACGTGACATCATAGATGTTAAATCTCACACCCCTCAAGTTTTCCTCGGCTAGCACACCCTTCAAAATAATAATTGCAAGTTAAAACCCGTACCGATACCCTCAATGTTTGTAAATTTTAGGACTCCTTGTTATTAATTTTTAATATTTCAGGTTTGGAATTCCTACGCCAAAATTATATTCAAATTGCGCTAACCTCTTTAGTTGCCCACTGAAATCCAGCCACAACACTGTCCTTGATTTCATTCAAATATTGCACACCCTTGGTGCAATCTATCAGCATGTTGGGTCCAGTGCCATCGGGACCAAAGCACCAGATTTTACGGGCCTCAGTGACATCATATTCATACTTCTCATTAAGAAGACGGGCACGTGCCTTCGGTTCATCACGGGGCGTTACATCACCCTATAAAGAATAGCAAGCGGATAAAGAGCAGTTCAACGCTTGTCAAAACAAAAAATAATATGCAAAAGATTTCAACAAATGGCATTACGATTTAAAAAAGATTAGGTGCGAACGTAAGTTCACCAACTACATCTTTGCGCTAACCTTGTCTATGTCTTCCGGTAATCCGTCAGGCATGGGTAGACATCTCATGTACAAACGGTTATGCTTGTTGGGCGATTTCGCCAAGCAGGTGATCTCAGATTCCTCGCTAACAGTTTCACGATAAGATACCACTGGATCGGACACCTTAATAGGGATGCAAGCATGGTCTTCCTCAAGATCTTTCAAGCAGATCTCCAAATGCAATTCTCCAGCTCCAGCAATGATGTGCTCACCAGACTCCTCAATGATGCACTACACAATAACAACAAAATGGATAATTCTGTAGTATAGTAACGCAAGAAACTGTGAATCTCTAATGCTAAATAATCACCTGAACCATAGGATCAGATTTTGCGAGACGTTTCAAGCCTTCTACGAGCTTGGGTAAATCAGATGGATTTTTAGGTTCAACAGCAACTCTCACTACAGGACTTACAGAGAATTTCATTACCTACGAAAGTATAAAATGAATTAGCCCTTTCACCAAAAACATAAAAACAAATCTTCTAAATTTGAATAGGATTTACTCTCATGTTGTGTGCATCCTTAAATGTTGAAATTGTACCAGTTTTAATTAAAAACTGATCTACCCCGACGAGCCCGCAAATGTTACCACAAGGCACTTCTTCAATAGCCTCTGTATAACGACCCATCATAAGTATGGTTCTGAATATAAGATATATTTCGAGATGTCAATTTACTCTTTGGAACCGATGTTTTGCTACACTGCAATGCAGTTCTGGAATAGTCACTATTCCTTTTCACTCATACAAGATTTTCAAACAATTTAGAAGTTTACCTCTGAATAGCCTTCTCGTACAAGTCTTCCTTCTTTCCAGGAGTATAGTTGGGTCCCATAATTCTAACCTTCTGCCCGGTGCTGACAATACCAGAGAAAACACGGCCAAAGGCATAAAATCTACCCTTGTCAGAGGTGGGCACCATTTTGGAAATGTACATCATCAATGGAGCATTTGGATTGCAAGTCTTGACACCTGTTCACAATTAAACCAATTACATCGATGGCACTACTCGAATCAATCAGGGAGGGAGCCAGGAAAGTAATCTCACCAAGCGCCGCCTCATCATCATGTGGTCCTTCGTACAACAGCTCCATGCGGTACTTCTGGGCAGTTACCGGAGAAGGCAGATGGATGGTTATCATTTGAAGCAAGGAATCGCCAGCAGGCAACCAAAGACGCATGACAACTTTCAGCAAGCTCTTTCCTTCCTTTTCCTTGTCTTCTCCCTTTAATTCGATCTTCAGCTTTTCCGTGAGCTTTGGAATTTCTTCCTTCTTGTAGTTCATGATGGCATCGAACACCTAGAACAGGCAGAAGTACAGCAAATTAGAGAACTAAGTGCAACATTTTCAAAAAAGAACTTGCTGCCCATAAAGTCTAAGAACAAACCTTGTATATTGGATCGAGGATAAACATGCAGAAAGAACGCACAAATTCGCCACTTTCATCCCGAACTGTGGCCCATTTCTTTGTCTTGGGGTTGTAGAAGTTCTCACCCCATAATCTTCTCATGAGCTTCTCAATATCAATCTTAAACTTCTCTGCGTACATCTCGGAAAACTGTTTCAAAGTGAAGGCCCAACCGTGTAGACCGGATCCAAAACCTACATTTCCCTTCGGTGGTTCAACCTAAAACCAGCAAGTTCCATTTTTAAGAAATAGCCAAAACCCTGTTGGCAATTAAAAAATGGTTAAGCGGTTATTAACTACCTTCACATCACCCATTGGGCCAGTTTCATCACCATAAGTAGCAATAATAACGTTAATGTTTTCGATAATACGTTGGAAAGTTTGATACAAATCTTCCTTTTCCAACTGGAGCTCTAATAATGCACGGTCCATTTTATTCATGAAAAGTACGGGCTTGATACGCTCGGCAATGGCCTGCCGCAATACCGTTTCAGTCTGGACACACACACCTATAATTAAAGATGGAACAATTACCACTACAGTCCTTCCTGGGCATCCTAGGATTAGAAATCAGACAATAGTTCGTACCACTAACGCAATCCACGACCACGAGGGCTCCATCTGTGACACGAAGTGCAGCAGTAACTTCTGAAGAGAAATCAACATGGCCAGGAGAATCGATTAAATTAATCAAGAAACCCTTGACTCCTTTTTCACATTGCTGTTCGTCCTTGATGAAGGCTAAATCTTTATCAGCCACTTCAAAATACATAGAGATGGCGCTATATATATATAAATAAATAACAATTATTAGGGTCTAGTTAGGTAAGCTCAATTTTTGGTCAAATGTCTTAACAATGAAGTGTATTTCCTACGTGGATTTAATGGTAATGCAACGCTCTTGTTCATCTTTCCTGGTGTCTGTAAACCTGGTTTCTCCAGCCTTAGCCTGTGCAATGATGCCAGCCTTCCCTACTAATGAGTCGGTTAGGGTAGATTTACCGTGATCTACGTGGGCAATCACGGACATATTACGGATGTTCTTCTTCTTGTCCATGAGACCACGGATCTCGTCCACGGTAAAGTTCACCTAAACCAAATAAGTTCTTCATTAACACATTCAATACCCCTAACGTCAACAAGGTGTTACATTAACACATTTTCGTTTGTTTGGGTATCCGAGGATGGATTAAAGATATACTATCTAGTCCACCGAATACGATAGCCCAATAATAATATTCCTACAGTGGCACTAACCACGTACATGCATTCATCAAAATAATGAGACATGTTTACAAGAACGATATGTAGGATATCAGCACAGGTAATAGCAAATTTGTGCTTAAATATATTGTAACTCTTTTAGGGAGAGCAAGCTAAAGAATAGTATCTGGTACGGTACTGCCACATTTAAAAGTGCCTGTGGAATCTCGAAAGGCAGAACTACTTTTCACCATGGCTACTGTATAGCAAGTTCAAAAATAAAGTTTCTGAGACCAATTAACGGTTTATGATTAGCTAATCTGACTTTCAATCGCCTTTCAAACAGATAAAAGAGACGGGCCATTAAAAAAAATTTAAATCTGCAACGTCGTCATTCATATCATATGGTCAACTTTGTGACAGATCGACTAGCCATTAAACACTTTTTAAATCACACCAATTCTTTTACAACCGATAGACGTAATTACTATGTAACATAAATTGTTATAAAAAGTCCAAACAACATAAAAACTGTGATAGAAAGATAAAACGATCAGAACAAGCTCGCCACATTAGCAAGTCATTTTAAGCTAGGCCTATTGTGCTACACAAATTGAACGGGCCGGTGGCAACTTGGCATTTTAGGCTAAAATCTTAATTAACCAAAAGAAATATCCACTGTATTAATTCAATATCAACTTAAACTAGTAAACTACATTTAGTTTGAATGCAGATGACACTTACCATCTTGAAATTGGTTGGATTTTCGCCTGAATATTAATTTCACATACACGATGGCAACTTCAACGCTTAAAAGGAAAGAGTCTAGGAGCAACGTCACAGTATTGTGCAATTATGGAGAACACTACTGCCCTCTATGTCTGTTGCTCAACGTTAGACAATTTCACCAAAATAACAAATTACAAACAACAGACGAGTCATTTTACCTGTTGTTAAGGTAAAAATAAAACATATGTGACATATATCTATAACTTGAAGTATTGCACCTTAATGGTTAATAAGTATTTATAAATTGTAAATATTAAACAACTGCAATTGTGAACACCAATAGCATCATGGGACACCACTACAATGCTGTAAATTGTCAAAGTTTTAAGTGTTTTAGCAAAGAATTGCAAACATAATTAATACGTTTTTTAAGATAGTTAATGAATTTTGCAGTACAATATATTAAATTTACTAAAGTTAAAGAGAAAATCGATTTAAACTGCAACTTAATTAAAAACCGCAGGAAAGGTACAAATCTAGGGACTTTCCTGATGTCATTTGTGGTAACAAAACCAGTTTTCATTTCCCGCCATAAAATGAAATACTTCTGTATTTTGTGAATGAATACTGGTATACCCATTTCCGACTTGGTTTTTTTTAGATTTAAATAAGCTATTACTTTAACAACAATTAATTATTATTTCATTGAAATTAACCTGATAACATTATTAAAATAAAAGTAAATTCAAATTCTCATTTCAGAACAACTCAATGAAATTAAGCATGTTCACAAAAGGTTGAATGCACCAAATTCTAAATTCAACAAATACCACAAATTAGTTAATATTAATTTAATTAAATTAACAAGTTTTAACATGGTTGTCAAAATGTCCTGTTATAGAAAAATGCACGGATGCTGCCAGAACATTGGAAATAATCATGAAACCCCCCTAGTTTCTATTAACTATAATAGTAGAATCAGCAATAGGCAATTACAATGGCCCACAGCCCAT
>JAQIXP010004638.1:0-11294 GCA_034700285.1 Proteroiulus fuscus | reverse complement strand
AAATTCAGGAAAGTAGAGAAAACCTAAGCTTAACAGTGGGTTAAAGTTAACCCTTGTTGGTACAATTGGCCCTAAATAATAACTAATTAATAATAGGGACTTTGTGCCAAGCAAAAATATTTTGGGAAAATAAAAATATATAGTTAAAATAGTTAGCATCAGTCCAATTTAAATAATACTAATAAGAGAATAGGATCAATTTATTAATATTAATCAAGGTTCCATCGTTTAGTGATTCACATTGGACTGATGCTAATTTTTTAACTATAATTTTACGATTCACTTTTGTAATATGCTTGTTAAAATTAACAATACTCCGATTTAGATGATAGACTGGTGAAATTTGGAAAAATAATGTCAAATTAATTTTAAAATAATTTGAAATTTATTTTAAAATAAATTGAAATTCATTTTAAAATAAATTGAAATTGATTCAAAAATAATTTGAAATTGATTTAAAAATAATTTGAAATTCATTTTACAATAAATTGAAATTGATTCAAAAATCATTTGAAATTCATTTAAAAATCATTTAAAATTCATTTAAAAATAATTTGGAATTGATTTAAAAATAATTTGAAAGTGATTTAAAAATAATTTGAAATTCATTTACAAATAATTTGAAATTAATTTCAAAATTATTTGAAAGTAATTTAAAAATAATTTCAAAATAAGTTGAAATTTATTTAAAAATAATTTGAGATTAATCTAGAAGAAATTCAGTTATACCAGAGTTAACTCTGGTTATACTTTCTTAATTTTATTATTAAAGTTGGACTGGACATGCTGCCAAGTATTTTCGTTTCATCCTACCCTCTAATTTGCTTAGAACAAAATATTTAGCTTTTTCAGCTAAATATTTAGCAATTGAAAAATTGAGAATGATATTCTTTACTACATTAATTTAATACAGTACTTACAAATTTCATCTTCATAGATGTTTGATTAATCCAGGTACAGCATGTATAGGGTCTACGAGCTAAATAAACTCTCACGAATTTTCAGTAAAAATCTGATAAATTAACTTGCTTTCGTTTTTATATATAGAGTCCTTAAAAATCTTTTGTTGGTTTTCCATTGGATAAAAACAAAAAAAAAACTTCAAAATACCTTGAATTTCAAAGTGATGGCGGTGATGATGATGATGTCCACACATTTGAAATTGTCTTTTAAATTATAAAAATGTATGCAATTATAAATAGCTGTTTCTTAATGTTTATTTTATACAATCCCGTTTTGAAGCAGACTCAGCCTTGACCACTGGGCGATATTTTTTGGTACGAGATCGGTTTTTTGGGTAGAAAATGCTTCAGAGAGAAAAACCTTCGGAAAAATCCCAAAATATATACTTCAGTGTAAGAAAGGTCAAGAAATAAAATTGCAATGAGGCGAGGGTGTTTTATGTTTTTGAATCTTAATAACCCGGATTTAAAAATGTTTGAGCTACACTTTGGGGTCTTGATTTCCGTTATTACTCCCCCCTTACCCCCTACAATGGTGGGACTGACCCCCCCCCCACCCGGTTACACTGGTGCAAGGTATCAGTACGTACTTATCATTACAAAATGTTAGTGATTTTTACTGATGATTAGTGATCTGTAATAATTTATGGTGACGTCACCAGGACGTCACTATACCTACAATATTATATATTATATATACATTTCGATGCTTAATTCAGAAGTAGCGAGTGAGCCAATTTGTCAAAAGTGCATGGGATAAGTGAACTATTGTGATCCTGGAAGTGTCCCTAATTAACCAAAAGTTACAGAAATTACTTAAACCAATAATTGTTAAAGTTACAGAAGTGAAGAGTAGCGAATATCCAACAAGGTATCATCCCTAAAAGTTACTTGTAGTGAATGGTACCATTCGTTAGTTTTATAGTTTACTTTTTAAGAATTGTTTTTTTGCATTCACTTCAATGGATAAGCACATTCGCCACTTTACGCTTTTATTTACTTTTCGATTTCTTGCAAACTTAATCAAAGTCAAACTAGCGAATGTGCATTTTTAAGCCTTTTATTTCTCAAATTACTTAATTAATTTTCTAATTATTTCTAATTATTTAACAAAAACTAGTACATTAGGGCCTACCTATAAAATATATTTTTTTATAATATAGGCCTAATATTATTTTTTTTTATTTTTTTATTTTTTTGAATTGAATTGAATAATAAAAATGAACAAATAAATAATAAAAAATATAATAAATAAAATAATAAAATAAATAGAATAATATAATATAATAAAAATATAAAATATATAAAAATATATTTTCTTTTTCATCTGTTCACCAAATTTCACTCTTTTAACATTGTTTATTTCCAAATTGTACATTTTCCATAAAAAACACTATTACGTATCTCGAAAGCAACTTTTGGCTCATTCGCTAATTCTAAATTAAGCCATTGCAATCAAATTGCAATTTTAGTGCCTAACCAAACTTTTCATGCTCTTTCTCCTACAACCAACTTTTTTCAAAGTGAGACTTTCCCTTTAATGGTCAACTGCTATGAATTTAAGAATTTATTTCAGCATTTTATGTTCTACTTGCTGATAAAATACTCATATATGACATCGCACTGAATTGTTAATTTTGCTGCAGGGAAACAGGTAGAACATTGATGGCAAAACATTGGCCAGGGATGGCATCCATTTTTATCGCCAAAAGCACCACCAAGTGTACATTACTGAAAAAAATCTCAGAAAATTTCTGCCATTTTGAAACTTAAAATTAAAATTTGAATTCATTTTATGAAATATTCGTTGTGTTTCCTTGGGGTAGCCTACATTAATTTTATTCTTTTTTTTCTATGCATTTTGTATAGAAGGAAAGTGAAGTCAATATTCAATTGTTTCAATGGTGACTCTTTCCTCCCATTACTAACAGATGGCGCTAAAATTTCTGAGATTTTGCCATTCAGGTATTTCTGAGATCCGGCAATATGGCGCTGCCCATGTTTTACATAAAAATTCTGATTTATCATTAATGGTAAATTAATTTCAATATTATTATTTTATTCCTATACGTTTTTACTGGAAAAAAGGGTCTGAATTACATTTTACACTAACGAAGGATCGTAATTGCAGATTTTCTAAGAAAATATTCTAGAATAATTCTTTAGAAATGTTATTTCCTGATTTACTGGAACTTCGTAAATAAGTGAATTTATGATTCAAAAGGAAATCGATGATTTTGGAAAGATTTTAAAGTTTAAGTTTATATTTGCAGTTTCTATATACACTAGGGTTACTTTTTTCTAGAATATTTCTGAGAATATAATGAATAAAATATTAATCTAAAAATACCTTAAGATGTAGGCCTGTAGAGAGAGAGATAAATTTATGGCTTTTAAAATCAACACAAACAGTTATTTTAAAAAAAAACGATGCATTAGCCAATTCCATTTGATTTATTGATTTATAACACAGGTAAAAACATTGCATTATATTCCCTGTCTTGTACCTGCCAGGTCAAATAAATCCCTTGACTTTTTAACCCTTTCTTGAAATATAGGCTGATGATGGATTTACATTGGGGAGAATTAGCAGACCCCCTGCTTATGCATTGACTGGTCCTGTTGAAAACATACATTAAAATATTTAAAAAAAAATATTTAGCACTAATTGGTGTCTAGGACTACTACTTTCATTTCGTCGTGCAGTATGAGAAACAAGTTAATTACACCCCAATTCAAATGAAACAACAAATTTAAAAAAAAAATCATTTAGAATACCTATAGGGCTGATCTTGAACCAATTTAAAACATATTTGCTGAAAAAAATGTCTTTACAGAATTCCTAATTTGCCTAAAGGTAGAAATTTGTCCCAGAAAGTCTTAATTTTGGGGAAAAACTAGAACATCTTTGGAAGCCATTTTGTTTTTAATCTATGGTATAAAAGATGGGTGAGAGTCAGTGCCATCTGTTGAGCAAATCTGTAAACAGGCAATGAGTGATTGCCACTGTTGCACTTGATAACCAGCAGAGGCATACTTTTTCACTTTTTCATTTGTTGGGTATTGCTGTAAATCTAGCAAATAGGCGTTGTGATCGGATCATGCGCTTTTGTGATCCAGTTCGCAAGTAGGTCTTAACTATATCATAGGTTATTACCTAACCGTGAAAACGCGAATGCACTTCCCTCTGTGTTTTTCAGTGATCTAATTTGCACTGTTACCTTTTTAGGTAGCTAACAAATGGGTAACTCTTTTTGATACCTTGCACTATGATCCCACACACTAAATCGAGAGGCAACCGCAAAATCGTTTCAGATTCAGATCATGGTTACACAACACTTTAGTTTAGGTAGATCACAAGTGGGTAACCCTTTTTGATACCTTGCACTGTGATCCCACACACCAGAATGACAGCAACAACTGCCAAAACATTTCAGCTTCAGATCAAGGTTACACGACACTTTAGTTTAGGTAGATCACAAGTGGGAAACCCTGTTTGTTACCCTGCACTGTGATCCTACACAATAAAATGACAGACTTCTGATTTGTGACATTATATTGCGGGGTGGGTTCGATTTTCTGAAGAATTGTGATTGGGTAGGGGGGGGGGAAAGAGTTTTTGCGTGACGTCATTTATGGAAAGCCCCTTTGATGGAAAGTCCCGAAAATTGTGAAATTTTAGTTTTATGTTTTTTCACAAATATGTGAACTATTAATCTTCCCCACTTTTCGAGGTTTAGTTTTCCACTTTTTCAAATTTTTTTTTACAAATATGGGATATTCCCATTTGCATTTTCCGGATTATTAACGCAAGCGATTACAGCACTGTTTGCCATGACAGTCGTTGAAAAACCATATTAGGCCATAGCATTAAAAAAAGCAGGATAGTCAAGTCATAAGTGTGCAAAAATACTTTTTATTGAATCTAAATTTTCTAAAAAACTAATATTAAAAATAATTTATTTTCCATTTAGTGGTGAACAAAGTATCCAAAGGCTCGTGACGGTTGGTACGCTACTCTCGCCGCAGTGTTGTAACCTTTGCTGTAACCCACCGGAACTGTGTAGCGCTGGGCGGTAGGAGGATAGTAATAGGGATACGCCCTATAATAGCCGTGAGTTGCAGCGCCGTAGGTGGCGCTGGGGTGCCCTTGATAATAGCGCACCAGTCTGACGTCATCGTCGTCCAAATCAAAGTCATCGTCATCATCGTCATCCCTGACGTAGACCCATTGGGCAGAGGGCGCTGCTGGTTGAACGTAGGTTACGGGCGGAAGGACCTGAGATGGCGCTTTTGGGACCGTCCTGGCCACCGGAAGTACAGGATAAGTATAGGTGGCAGCACGAGCAGTGCTACCGGGTCCGGTCCTGATGACGTAGTTTTCGCCGTGCGTCCGAAAGCCCTTTTCGTCCGCCGTGTAGCGCACCTTGACCGTGGTGCCATCTGGTGTGCTGTACTGGTAGCCGCCCTTGACGGCGCCCCCTTCGTTCGTCTCGTAACGAGATTGGCCATCGGGTGTGGCGTAACTGAAGGCGTAGCTCTGTTTGGGCACAGTGATGAAGCTTCGGGCCAGGGGACGGCCGCCGGAAGTGTAACTGTAAAGGCGCCTGTAGGCGCCCGGAAGGTCGTAGTGCCGCTCGTAGTTGTCACCGGTGGCGCGGAAGGCGTGAACGTCGTTGCTGTAGCGTACCGCCACCACGGCGCCCTCGGGAGTCCGGTATTGGTAGCCACCGTGAAGATTTCCGGCCTTGGACGACTCGAACCGGGATTGACCGTCCGGCATTGCGTAACTGAATGCGTAACTGCGCACGGGACTTCCGCCGCCACTGGCGACGGCGACCCAACAGGCCAGTACAAGCTGCAAAACATAAATAATTCCATAATTCAAATATTTGGAATGCAAGAAATGACACCATCTTGTTTTCTTCGCTTCATTTTAATGGTAAATATTTTATTTAGATTGCATTACTTCTGGATCGTGGGCGCAGTGAAGATTTACTAATGGGGGAGTTTGGGGGCAGAAGCCCCCTAGTGAATTGGGCAATTTTTTTAAAAAGAGAGACTATCATGGACGAAAATTTGGTCATGATTGAAAAGAGGGGGGGGGCTTGAACCCCAAATTCTAAGTCCTCCCTCCTTACTCCCGGCTGACCTCATGTTTTGAATTTATGAATAAAGCGTAAGATGTATGCCTGCGTTTTCAACACAATTTTAATTTAAAGGGGAAGCCCCACTTTCAAAGAAGTGGATTGTGGGAAAAAGAACATGAAAAATTATAAAAGTCATGGAAATTCCAATTTGATTGGAGCCCACCAATCATTAAATAAAATGTCCTGACATGGATTTGGTTGAAAATGCAACGCCCAAATAGGAGCCATTTTACTGACAGTATGTAGCGCCCTCTACTGGATGAAAGGCATCAGTTCTCACGGAACACGTAGACATGCACGCCCATAGAGGGCGCCACCAACTTTCAGTGTCTGCTGAAATCTGTGAAAAAATGGCGCTTAAGGTGAATATGGCAAATGTCGTGATTTTTTTCAATATGGAAACTGCTGCAATTATTATGGTCACAGCCATTCATATCTAGTAAGTGTGTTCAATTTTAAAATATCACTTGCCACAAAGTGGGACTTTTCCATTAACTAATTTTTGGGTAAATTAACAGGAAGCATTTTTTGCATTTAGTTTAGTTGCTTTTCTTCATTAAGTTTTTGTTATAAACTGACAAATGAACTTGAATTTGATACACAATTTATGTTGCACTTGGTAATATATAGCATTTTCTATAATTGAAAAACCTGACGTCATAGGACTGTGCAATTACAGTGCATCCCAAAAGTAAACATAAAGTTGGACTGACAAATATAAGCACCGGAATGTACTTTATGGTCCTGCCTACTGGTTGTCCAGATTACGTGAATAAGGATGTTGGACCATAAAGTTCAAACTATAGTCAAACTAACCTTAACTTTGTTCATTTTACACCTAGTGGCCTGAAAGTAAACTAGAAGTTGCACGTTCAAGTATGCTCGTGCAACCTATAAATGATTTCCTTCCTAGTCGGTAGGAAGAAAATGTACAAAGTTAATTTTGAATTGTTCTTCTTGTAGACCTACTTTGATTCCAAAATGATAATATTTTGATGGAAATTTTAGTGAATTTCGAGAGAATTGAATTGCATGCAACTTACCAATTTGTACATTGTACTAAAATATAAATTCCACTTTTAGAATGTAGAGATTCTCGTCCACTTTTGAAGTGTTTTGGGTCCTTGAAGTATCTTTTATACATGGGGAAACCACACCCATGAATTTTAATTAAAATTGTCCCCCCCTTGTTTATGACGTATATTGTGGACGGAGGCATTTTGCAAATTGGATACAAAACCCCTAAAACCAGAGTTTTTAAGGGGGGCTCGATATCACACTTTATCCTTGGCTTTGCATAAGTAAAACTTACCGTTTTTTTCTTTTTTTACTTGCAAACGAGTCCAATTGCACGTAAAAACCAATTAAAATTAGGTCAAGTTCGTTTTGGCTCAAAATTTGTCAATTTGAAATGAGACTCACGAACGAATCTCTGTTCAGAAGCGATGTTTTTGTGATAAAAAATATTCTGAAATTGCTTTTTATTCAGAATGTATTGATCGGAATCAATCTCGGTCGAAAAATATTGCTCAGAAAAATACCTTAATTAACCTATTTTTAATGTGGAAAAAGCTCAAATATTGACTTTTGAGGTGGATAAAAAGAAGATTTTAATAATAATTAATGCCAGTGATTAAAGGGAAAGTCCCACCTTGTAGCAAGTAATATTTAAGTTGTGCACAGTTACCAGATATGAAAGGCTGTGACAATAATAAGTTAGTGCAGCAAATTTTCCATATTTTTTGATAAAATCACGACATGTTAAAAGCCATTTTTAATAGATTTCAACAGACACTGAAAGTTGGTGGCGCCCTCTAGGACATGCGTGTCTACGTGTTTCATTAGAGCTGATGTCTTTTATCCAGTAGAGGGCGCCACATACTGCCAGTAAAATTGCGCCTATTTGAGTTTTGCATATTCAAACTAATCCATGTATTCGGGACATTTTATTTAGTGATTGGTGGGCTTCAATCAAATTGCAATTTCCATGCCTTACCTAAGTATTCATGCCACCTTTCAAAGTGGGACTTTCCCTTTAATGCTCACAGAAATCAATAATGGCCATTGATTTCAAATTTCAGGATGTTTTTCATATGGCTTTTAAAAAGCAGCAAATATTTTTACAATTTTTTGATAGCTTAAATTGTTGATTGCAATTTTAATTTAATTTTTAGCACAAAAAAATGGTTGTTAGTGTTAGTTGCTCACCTTGTTAGTGTATAAACCGAATACAGGTTCGCAGCTCCAAAATAAAGCTAGACTTGCAGTCTATAATTTATTAATTTTTTTTCCAGATATTATTTGAGATATATATAATTTTAAGTGTAATTTACTCCATATCACAAGTCAGATAAACTATGGGATAATTGCTAAAAAAAAAACTTACTGTGTAAAAAGTAAGAAAAAATGGCCGTGGTTTTGGAATTAGAAAAAATCCAAAACACAAGGGCATGGAATTCATTTTCCGCAACTTACCTAATTTAACTAACGATAAACTTCTGATTATTTCTTTTTATGTAATTATTAATTGGCATCATTCATAATCAATTTAAATTAAAGGGAAAGTCCCACTTTGTATGAAGTACTAGTTAAGTTGTTCATACTTACTAAATATGAATGGCTGTGACAATAATAATGGCAGCAGTTTTCATATTGAATAAATCACGACTTTTGCTAAATATACGTTAGGTGCCATTTTTGCATAGATTTCAGCAGAGGCGCCCTCTAGGACATGCGTGTCTACGTGTTCCATGAGAGCTGATGCCTTTTATCCAGTAGAGGGCGCTACATACTGCCAGTAAAATGGCGCTATTTGAGTTTTGCATTTTCAACCCAAATCTATGTATTCAGAACATTTTATTTAATGATTGGTGGGCTCAAATCAAATTTCAATTTCCATGCCGTTTCTAATTTTTCATGCACTTTTTCTACAATCCACTTTTTTCAAAGTGGGACTTTCCCTTTAAATAAATCGAATAACAAATTTGAAAATTGCGCTTTGGAATGATGGCACAGGTCAGTGCTGCCACGTTTGTGAAGAAATTTGCACTACTCGTCACGTGCTTGTCTGGTTTTCTGTGGAAAAATGGCACGTTGTTACCAGTTAAATGGAATTGACCATATTTAATTTATTCTGAGTGAATTCATGTATAGAATAGTATTAGAGCTTTTCGTATGGCTCTAGGTATATTGATTTGACGACGTTTAGTGTACATGTAAGTATCCAGTATTCATTTTGTTCAATTAAACATACTAACATATGAAATGAGCATGCCCACGTGGCCTGTTTCGTGTTGTTTTTAAAAGTAGTCCATCTAATTCACAGATATTCTTTGAAAAATTAACCTAAGCTACCATTTATTTCTTCGTTTTTAGTAGATACATACTATTGCTTCGTATTTTGAGCAAGGCTAATCCAAGCTAGAACATAGCCAATCAGCCAAAAAAAAAATGTCTCTAAAATGGCTATCCAAAAGGTTATAGCATGAGAAAACTACAGTAACCTATTATGTTATAACCTTGGACGAAGCTATAACCATTCTCCTCACGAAAGTATTGTTTAAAAATGGGTCTAAATGCACGTGCCAATTACATTTGGTTTCCTGAAATACTGTATGCACGTGTGCTGAGCACCATTTTGGAATTATACATATTGTGAGGAGAATGCATTTTTGCATCTTTAAACCTTAAAGATGCTCGAGTGTTTTTATATTTGTCATATGATTTGCATTTTAATTAAGCTATAAGTTGATAAAAATGGTTAACTGTGTATATAAGGTGTGCTCAGTTACTATGAACTTTTTATCAACAGGATTTGAGTTTTATTTATTTTCCATTTACACATTACATTTTGCAATGTTTGTGCACTTTTTCTCACATGAGATAGTTTTAATGTGCCTGATGTTGAAGGACATTTTGTTTTGAAAATAGCAAGCATTCCTAGAAAAGGCACTTATCCTAAAATCGGGTTTACAAAATATAACCAAGATAGGATGAGAACGAGTATAGAAATATGTGTTGACTGTATCTGAATTACGGTAGCTACCCTATAAGAATTGCCTGTAAGGAACAATATTAGCCAGTGCAAAAAAGTACTGCAGTAATGTTGCAGTGAACTGCAACCTGCGAAAGGCCTATAAGTAATTATTGTAGCAGTCGAATTGTGTTGGATTTTTAACAGTTTTATGAAACATAACTGCAGTAAAATTGCATTCCAAGAAATAAGATAAAAATCATAAATTTTTGTATGGAATGCAGTTTTACTACTGTAGTGTATTTTTATCAAACTGTTAGAATCCAACAATCTAATTGCACTTTGATTGCAGTTTTACTGCAGGCAAGATTGCAATCTGGAGTGCAGTAATTTTCCCCCCTGGGAAATTCCTCCTAATATTATGCAACTAGGCCTATAATTATATAGGCCTACAGTATTTGGGAGGAATTTGCCGAAATCAGGAAGTTAATGCTGTTGATTTGCTTTGCAATAATACTCTCATAATTAATTTGTCACGTACCAGTGAGACAAGAATACACTACTAATTTGTGCTACAATTGAACAAAATAAAAGTTCTGCACTTGCTACTGTGTTGCTGCATGGTTGAGCAATACAAACACAGCTACATCAACAAAACCTTGGCTAAGCTGAATTCTGGCTAGATTGTTATAATAAAATACATTAATATGCCATGTGGTGTTAATGTAAAAATAAAGTATTTTATAACTAGTTAGCACTTTGCCTTCTTAGCATTGATAAAAATACGAAGGTCAAGTACATATCATTCAAAAAGCCTGCTGTGGAAAGAAAATGTTTTTATCTCAGTTTTGTTAGTGACTAAATATCCTCTTGCTGCAATGTCAACCGTGCTTATTTACCAATTGGGCTATCAATTCGTGGATTGAAAAGCTAATTTTCTGTTTTAAATGTTAATTTAGAATGGATACCACCTTTCTGGATTTCAGTGATATAAGCCTAGCGGCTTCTCCAGTTCACTATCAAGTCAAAGACGAGCTGGACCAACTCCTTTGTAATGTAAGCTTATATTTTAAGCCCTTTGACCCCAAATTTTCTAATATTGGCTTTCAACGCCTGTAAAACTAGGATTTCCTTAAGGGGGCTGTCCACACTTTTAAAAAATGCATGCTCCTATGGGAATCTCCATGTTAAGTACCGGTACACATTAAT
>JAQIXP010004637.1:0-11294 GCA_034700285.1 Proteroiulus fuscus | reverse complement strand
TTATCCAGAAAATTTTGCTGTACAGTATAGGCAGAGAAAATGGCCGCCTCCTTCAGTAATATGCGATTGCCCCCCCCCCTTAGCAAAATCCTGTATCCGTCCCTGGTTGGCACCTCCCCATTTTAAAATACACAGCGTACAAGTTATTCAATTCCAGTCCAAAAGATACTGTAGTATCAGAGTTCTCACATGGTTTTTAAATAAATTCCCTGACATTTCAGGATATTCCAGGTGTCTCGAAATAAATATATAGCCTAATGGATACTGCAAATCAAGTTTACAGATTCGGCCTGCACTAAATATACAAAATGTCAAAACTGATAGGCCAAATGTGCAAAAAAATATCATAAAACAATTAGAACATACCAGGAGAATTTCTTGAACTTTTGGTGGGTCATATTACACCTTTACTATCCAAGAGCCAAGCATATCAAAATGTCAAAACTCAAAATGAGTAATTTTTGGATCATTGAAATATGGTTTCTTAGAAGTACAAATGTCTATAGCAACAACCAAACCAAACCAAACCAAAACCAGAACTACAACAAACCCCTAAAACTGAACTACAAATAGAACTGGAACTGATACCAGAACCAAACGGGAACAATTTCTTTAGGTTTACAACTCTATAGAACATGAGAACGTACAGCAAGAACAAGAAAAAGAACGGAAATTAGCAGAGCAAGGATAGGAATAAGAACTTGCTGGAGTAGAGTAAGAACAGGAATCAGAAACTACATACACAAGAACTGATATGAGCTGGGAAAGATCAGCGACCAGTACTGATATGAATAGAAAAGAACAGGAACCAAATTAGATGTCAAGAATAGGATAAGAACTAGAGGAACACAGCAAGAATAGAAGCAAGAACTGATGAGCATGGCAAGAACAGCGACCAGAACTGATAAAAATATGGCAAGAACAGGAACCAGACTAGAGGTCAAGAATAGGATAAGCCTACAGGAGCACAGTAATATTAGACGCAAGGACTGATGAGCACAGTAAGAACAGGAACCAGAACTATATGAGCAGAGCAAGAACAGGAACCAGATGAGCAATTCAAGAATATGCTTCACCAATAGGTGTGTATATATATAGCCTATATATATATAGGGGCACACCAAAAATAGAAACAAGAACTGATAGTAGCACAGTAAGAACAGGAACCAGAACTGGGAACTGTGTCATCAAGACACAGGCAGACACAGGCACCCACACCCACACCCACAAACATATACATTATATTCCATGCAAAAAAATATTTCCCCCTCAGTTCACAGTGGCATGCCACTATTTCTAGAAAGCTAACAACTTCAAGCCCCTCTCATGCAGTGCAAAGACAGTGCTGCCAATTCCACGGCTTAAACATCCAACTTTTCTTCTGATATAAAACATAAATCTTATCCCCCCCTCACCACCGCTATACACTAAGCCCCCACCAAAATAAAAAAACGAAATTAAAAAAATGAAAGATAGACAAGCTCATATAATTATACTGTTCTATCATGTATGCATTAAATTACCCTCCCCCACACCTCAACGTGTGTTTATACTGGTATTTAAAGCACACACACTGGCATGGCAGTGTTACAATATATATAGATTCAACCCATGCATCTACCAATTAACTGGGAATATGAAAATATCTCATAATAGACTTAACGATTTTTGTCTCTACCTTTAATGCCAACGTTTTTTTATATTAAGAGAATAATATAAATGGTTGTGAGGAGAAAAAATATGCGTGAAAAACAATCACTACATGTGGGGAAAAAAGGGGGAGCCACACGCAAATTCTCATTTATTTTCTGTGCTTAAAGCTTTTTTTTTCTGCTTAGATACATTTTTATATTGATTACTTTCTCTCTCTTAATTTGCGTTGTACCTTTTTACCTCAATGATAATCAATGTGCTATGTCATTTATTACATAAAGAAAAAATACTGAGAAGAAAAAAAAAACCCCCAGCCCTGATGCAAAAGATCTATTAAAAATTCGCATTTAATATTCCCTCTATTTTTTGATCAAGGAGAAAATTTGTCATTACATTTGGGATAAAAAGCAATATTAAACTTTCCCCAGTGCACCCACAGCCTGCAGAGTTGCTTTCTGCAATCATTTTCTGCAATTTATTATAATTTTGTTAATGTCAAAAAACTTTCCTATACTCTATCACAAATAAAATAACAACAGAGTTCATTATGCGGCAAATGCATGTCAATGGAAACACTATTTTCATTTAGAATTAATCAGGAGAAATGGCAATTGCTGCAATAAAATAGGAATAAATAGTAAAAAAATTGAAATCCAATTATACAGGGTGATCAGAAAATAAGGGTTACTACAATCAACACTTGATCCAATTGAGACTAGTTATCTAATTTAGTGTATTGCTACAGATTTTTAGACAGAATTCGGAATTAAAATTTATTTTTATGTATTCAAATCATGATTTATTTTAATTATGGGACCCATAAAGAGGACATAACATCTGGGAAACCATTTATATTCTCAGGTACTTTATGACCCATCCTCCAAATGAAAACCCACGTGACGTCACATCAGCAAGTGGATTAAATTAAATATGCTGAACTAAAAGTTCAAAAAGTTCAAAAATTTACATGTCAATTGACCTTTAACAGTATTAACTAAAGCAGGCGTATTTTGGCGTTATGATTCAGTTCACAAGTAGTTCTAAACACAAGTTATAATCCACTCGCAAAAACGCGAACGCATTGCTCTCTGTGCTGTGCTTTCATTTAGTAGGAGGCCTACTCTACCTATTTAGGTAGATCAGAAGTGGGTTACTCTTTTTGTTACCTTGCACTGTGATCCTGCACACCAAAACGACAGAGGCTACTACAAAAACATTTTGGCATCATAACACCAAAATACTCCTGTTGTTTCTATAGATCACAAGTGGGTCAACCTTTTCGTTACCTCGCACTATGATCCTACACACCAAGACGACAGAGGCTACCGCAAAAACACTTCAGCTTCAGACCATGTAACCAAATGGTGTAAATGTAAAAGGCTAAAATTTGCATGTCAATTTACTTTGAACAGTATTACATAGGCTACAACAGGCGTATATTTTGGCGGTGTGATCGGATCATGCGCTTTTGTGATCCAGTTCAGAAGTAGTTCTCAACCACAACATAGGTTATAACCCACTCTGTGCTTTTCTGTGATCTCATTTGGTACTATACCTATTTATAGGTAAATCACAAGTGGGTGACCCTTTTTGTTATACCTTGCACTGTGATCCTCCATACCAAAACGACAGAGGCTACCTCAAAAAGCGCCTTAGCCTCAGACCATGTAACCAAATGGTTACACTTACATAACGCCAAAACAGCTTATTGTTTCAGATACATCACAGGTAATAAGTTTAATCTTGATTAACTGCAAGCAAATAACAGGTCAGTGACAACAAGATCTATATTTCCAAGTTCCAAGGGTCACTTGTTGGTTAGTTACTTGTAACTGAGTGCCAAGGATTATGACTGACCAAGCATCACACCTTTCAGTAGATGTAACCACAATTTTTCATCCCCTGATTTAAATCAATGATTTCTCATAAAGAAAAATCATATGATTTAAATCAATTTACCCTCTTACAATATTGTCACATAACATAACAAAGTTGTTCCTGCATTAGAGAACCTCCTCTTGGCCCAGGGCAAAAAAAATACACATTTTGATAGTCAGTATATTCTGCAGTTCACTTCTCGAGTGCTTGACCCTTCTATATTTCTGAGAATAGGGCATGATGGGATCTGTGCGTAATTCGGGGAATCACCCTGAGCTTTTTTTAAAAAACTGTTACTCATTCATTTTCCTCTTTTTGTCGCCTTTTATCCCCTTTGCCATATTCAATGGATCCAAAAGTTCTCCCCTCAGTATTTTTTTTTACCCCTCATTTTTTTTTATCAAAGGGAGTCTCATCTTTAAGCTTACTCTATTTGCTCCCATTTAAAGTGCTTACCCCCATTTTTTTCCTATTTTTTGTCTTGATCGACTTACCCACGTATGGATCCCCCTAGTGAAAACACATGACGAAATAGTACCATCTTCTACCTATGGGGTCTCCCCTCTTGGTTCTGGTTTACTAAGCTGATTGGTTGGTTAAAACCCTGGACGAGACTAGCTGTAAAATGTACTCCCTTCACGTTTTATGGCAAAACATAAAATAGAAATGCTAATTAGTAGAGACTGTTTCTTATACAACATCTACATGTTTTTTTGAAACTAAATATACATACTCACTGGTGAAAACCAGGCAGGAGAGGCTCATAAATGTGGATAACCCTTAAAATTATTCAAATAATAGAATGTTTGAGGAGGTAATAGTTCAACTAACATACTTTTAGGTTTTACTAAAATTACTGTAGACCTACATAAGGTTTAATAGTGCAAGAACATAACAGTAAATTGAATTTTGGAAATGAATCTCATTTTTTGGGGCACCCTGTAATGGCAATTTCTCTGTACAAGCAGAATAAAATTGTTCTGTTCAATCTTTTTTTGAATAGAGTATAGGTTCTAATAGCTTAAACTATGCTGTTCAAAACATTTAACAAGTGTAAACCAAAATGAAAACAGTCCTTGCAATATTTCCCTTTTAGAAGCATTCCCATAATGCACCATTTAAAAATTTTACATCTTTTAGTGAGTTTAGTTAGTATGTGGTATTTAGTACTATATGTTTCATAGGCCTATATATATGGTGCCATATAAACTAGTAAATGGAAAATATCATGAGCCGCCATTTTAGTATGGGCTAAACTGTAGTTGAAAGCTATTCATTATAGATGGCGCTTTACCTATGAAAGGGAAGTAGTGTCAACTAAAATACAGCATGTCACAAAAATTGATGGATTGATTTTGAAGAATTGAATAGCTATCAGTTTGCCATATCACTATTTTTCACCATATTCACACCTGTCTTTCCCTAAAGGTGCGTCCACACTATATCACAAAACATGTTATATAGCAAAGTTATACAACTTGTTACAAAAAGATAATAAAAAAGTTTATATAACATGATGTCATTTAACTTTTTTCTTGGTATAGGCCTATCATCCATATTGTCATTCAGTAACACGTTATAATGACATTATATAACATGTTCCACAAACTTATAACCAATTTCGTTATATAACGATGTTTTGTGATATAGTGTGGATGTACCTTAAAAGAAGGCAAACTTTCTCATTAAAAAAATTGTTTTCTAATATAAATTTTATCTTCTTTTAAGCAAAGCAGACGATATGAAAAGAGTGAAATGCAATGCATCAGTTATTAACATTATAAGAAAATACCCATAATTCCTCCTTCCCCGTCTATGGTGCTGCCACCTCAACCGCAGTGGCCACAACGTCAAGTTACTTTTTGTTGGCAAATCCCTTTCAGAAATGAACAGACCCAGACTAGTGACATCATAAAACTACCAAGTAAATATAAAATCATCCATCCATGACGTCACACGAACTAATTTTCCCGCTCTTTCTGGGCCAAAATCTCACACATAGTGGCCATGGCCTTGCCTCCGCCCAATTATAACTGGCCCTGAGAGATCAATTAAAGCTTATAAAAGTAGATGAGAAGAATGTGTAACACGCACTAAAACAAGACAAGCGCAACTGTAAACCAAACTTGTAATTAGACTCAATAACAAACCCATTTCTCGTACCTAAAACTGACAAGAATACATTTCCAATTGGCCGCCATTTTGTATTAGTAAAAACCCAAGCGCCATCTATTGGCGATGGTACGCACATGAGATGAAATATGGTTTTGTGTGTGTGTGAAAATCTATTCCTATAATGTCTCTTGGGTGATAAAAACTGCTCGTTTTTAGAGCGCTAATTAGGTTTAATGTATTCGTGCCCTTGAAGCCCAAGGTAGGCAATACATATAGAAGCTCTACAAGCATAATTCTGCAGTGGCCTAAACTAATAAGTGATTTAATTACACGGGACCATAAAAAAGGCAATGTAATTTTTTTTGTGTGCTGAAGAAATGAGAAGCCCCATACCCAAATGTAATATTAAAAAAAAATGCGAGAAAGCTTTAGGGTGAAAGTGAAAAGCAGGAAGAAAAAAAAAGCTGTAGTGGGAATAAGCTAGAGAAAATATGAGAAAATTAGTGCCAACCCTCATATTACATCTATATGTATTAGAGTGATGAGTCTATTTACCCTATAAACATGACTAATATTAGAAACCGAAAAATTAAAAAGAAAAAACTGACCAAAAACTGCACAAAACTAACAATATTGATAACATTTGAAGAATCAAAATGTAAGTATACATCTACATTTTATAGTTTAACTAAAGATGCATCCACACTATATCCCAATACGTGTTATACAACTTGTTACAAGAAGAAAAGAAAAAAGTTATACAACATTATGTCATTTAACATTTTTCTTGGTATAGGGCCTATATCATCCATATTGTATCATTCAGAACACGTTATATAACAAGATGTATAACAAACTTATAAGCCAATTTTGTTATATAACGATGTTTTGTGATATAGCATGTTCGAGAGTATTAATCATGGTAAATATTAACTATGTTTAAGTCACAACTGGCATGGGAGTCTCCTGATCTGTGGGATAATCCTCCTGATAGTGGAATATAATCCCCCCTCACCAGATGGAAGCATGGTATACTGATAGCAAAGTACTGAGTTGAGTTGAATTGGATTACTCATGAGAATGTATGTGATTAAAAAAATCAAATAAGGGCCAGTTGCACCAACAACAGTTAAGTCTTAACCCTGGGTTAATATGATCATGTGACTGATTTGGGTCAATGAAAATTCAGGAATGTAAAGAAAACCTTAGATTAGCATTGGTTTAATTTTAACTCTTGTTGATGCAACTAGCCCTTAGTAACTTAAATATATAGTAATTATTTCCTGCCTGCTGAACACAAGTTTGGAAACTTGATTAATATGGGTTTACTCACGGTTGAGTGATGCATTGTGGGGACTGCGGCATTCTGGGTAAAGCAAATGGCGGACAAAAATAAAAGTTGAACATAGAATGTCAGTGTATAAAAATGTATGGATTGCATATGCCTTTCTAATGGTTGGCATAAGCAGCCAATGACAAAATAGTAGATAATAAATTTCAGCAAATTAAGTGAATTAAACATGGTTTGCACTTAATCATGATAACAGCCCGAGTGAATAAGGTAGTTCACTATTCGTCAGTAAGATGCTGTAAATTTGCATACCCAGGCCTACAAAACTTTCGATTATTTTCAAATGTAGGCCTACTCACATACAGCACATTTGAAAAAAAAAACCATAAACTGGTTGCAGTTTTTCTAGTACCTGAGGATGGTCACAGAGGGCATCTCAATTTTAAAAACCAAACTATGAGGTTGACTACAGTTTAGACCAAAAAAAGTAATGCTCAAGCTGGTGCCTCATAACAGTGGAATGCCTGAATAGAAATCCATCCCCACACACGCAATTTCTATGCTTTTTCAATAGCAAAAAAAGCGCTCCTAACCCCTCAGAAAAACGACCAGACAGGTTTGAGTATGGTAATGTCTAGGTCAATGTATTGCACCATCAAAACGTGACTCAAAAAGTAGGATAAAAAAAAGTTTAAAAAAAAAAATAATAGATGTCGCTATTGTGTGGATATAAAATTCTCACCAGTCCCACCTTATTCATATTTTAGCTTAAAGCTAAAATGCTTGCATATTAATTATCATTTTTGCTAGGGGCCAAATGTAAACTTGTCACAGACCTATAAGAATTCAAAAATTACGGAGCCTCATTTGACACATTGTTTTCACAAAAATGTCCCCAAGGCCTAAGAAACACATCCCACAATAATAAAATAAAAGAAAAAAGAAACATAATTTCTGCCAACAATATGCTTCAAAGTCTTGCACAATCAAAATGATTCTGACGTCATAACCATAGTTTTTAACTCAAGGTTTCTTCAGAAAAATAGAAATTAAAACTACAAATTGGTTAAAATTTTCTTTTATCACTCATATTTATCAGCCCCCAACCTGGTCACCCCTTAATGAAAAAAGCCTTTTTAGCCAAAAGCAAGTCCTTCACTTTTATCCTTGCCATTTCATGACAAGTTAGACACAATGTAAATGTGTATAATTAACAAAATTACCATCCACGTTTTGGAATACACGAAGATACACACAACAATAATCACCTTCACGATATTAATTATGGTGCCATTCAAGCGAACAGATTGCAAATGTTAAGAAAGAATCAAAGAAAAACTTATTTTTATGCAAAAGTTCGTGTGTTTAAAAAAAATTAAGGGTCAGTCGGAATATGATGTAAATCTCATTTCTACGGCGCCCCATACATAATCAACTATATGACCACATGTGACCAGTTAATAATGAAGATTCTAAATTTGCCATTGTGATCCACCATACTTCTAACAGGATCATTGTTTTTATTTAATTTTAGCTTACAAATTTTAAAAAAGATTGCCCTATATAAACTTTCAAATATAGTTTTGTATCTGGTTAATAATAACAATAATAATAATAATAACTATGCAGATCCACCTTTAATATGAAAATATATCCTAATGAGCCACCATACTTAACAAACGTGTTTGTAGTTATCAATTAAATTTTTTTGTATGTATGACTCCTTCCTTACCTTATGTTACATAATTTACCATTATCTATTAATCTACAAGTAATAAGTTGAAATATGAAGTTTGGACGGTTTGCCATACAAATTTTAAAGTATACTTCTAAAAAATGTGTTTAATTCTAGCAAGTTATATTAAATTAATAATAATAGTAATAATAATAATAATAATAATAATAATAATAATAATAATAATAATACGTAACATTAATAGTTATGACCTAAAAACGTAATGTTTAGGTCTTAGGGCCAGTTTCTCCAACAACATTTAAGTCTTAATCCTGCTTTATTATGATCATGTGACTGATTTGGGCCAATTAAAATTAAGGAATGTAAAGATAATCTAAGATTAACGTTGATTAAACGTTAACTCTTGTTGGAGAAACTGGCCCTTAAAGAGTTTGACTTTTGCATGGCGCGCCATCCTGATGCCATAATTTAATCCACATTACAACAGATATATACTTTTCCTATTCTGAAATATAGGAATTTTTTTCCCCAAAATATAGGACCATTATTGGATTTTTTTAAATATATTATAAAAATGTGTAAAATATAGGAAGTTATAAAAATTAAATTGACGCCCAGCGACACATTAAGCTAAATCCTTATAAAATTACAAAAACAAAGCATAAAATGAACTAAAAACTCCAAAACAATGGTCAAAATTTTTGAAAAAACAGGCAAATTTTTCATACAGGAATCTAAAAATATAGGAAACACATGCCATCTATGTGACCCCCTGCATAAAATAGGAAAACTAAAGTTAGATAGGCTAAACTGCTAGCAATGAAATAAGCCTACAGGCACAAACACATGGCAAAGCCATAGGTTACGGTGGCTTCTAGTAAAACAAATGTTGACAGAATGGCACGAAAAGTATGAAGACTTAAAAATCCGCAGAATTTCCAAGCCATTCATCATTTCTTGCCGAACATTTTGCATTCACACCCAGCAGCACTTGTCTCATACCTTGCGCCCTAAAATGCTCACAAGAAACATATGGATTAGATAAGCGAAGTCCCATTTCTGTTTTTGCCAAATTGAGTAGGCTGGGCTAATTCCAAATTTTTTTTTCCTCAGACAAAAAAAATTCCTCTATTTTCTATTTTTTTTCTGCCACGCAGCATTACTCGAGTCAAGTCTCGACTAATGTGGTTCCTCAGAGACCCAAATCTCACAGTGGCACCTGAGTAACTTCAAAAGTGACTTTAATGAAATTGTCTCCTTAAAGTCAATTTGCATTTGCAGTGCCTTTCCAGATGACATAAGGGACCCTCAGCCCTCTCCAAAAAAAAGCAAAAAAAAAACTTCAATTCCTGATGCTGCTCTAAGGCACACACGAATATAGTAAGTACCAGGCAAAAACATAATAATCTTACACCCAAGATTACAATGTAAGATGATCTCGAAAGGCAAAAAACTTGATTATTTTTCATGTAGAAACGAAATATAGCATGCACAAAAAGCGTATAAGACAAAAGCTCAGAACAATTATGTACAGAATCAGAAGAAAAAAAAAAAAAGATAAATGAAAAAAACATAATAACGTTCATTTGGGGTTTAATTATAATTTTTTTCAATAAAACTTCTACTTACATGAGCTACTTGAAAACCGAATTGGGGCTCATTTCTATCAACCCAAACTAAAAATCCAATTATCTTAATCTTATGTTTCAAGATCATGTCTTAACCAATTCTGAAGTTACAAAAGGAAATTTTTTTTCCTGAATAGAAAAAAAAAATCGAAATGTCAATTATTTCGTAATTACCTACTTATTAAGAGAAGGACAGATTGAGAAACACGATGTGATTAACTATAGTTTCATCCCATATAATCAAGAAAAAATAAGGGATATATTGGGGGGGTGGTGGGGGAATGGGGCATAGAAAACTGACAAAGCGGACAATTATAAGATAAAATTAAGGGGGTCACCCTACGTATAGTCTGGTAATGGTGGCTCAATTTGTTCAAAACCCATAATTTCACTTAGCCTACGCAATAGCCAATTAACCATGATTTAAAAAAACTAAATAATATAACATGCATCTGTTTCTTAAGAAATTCTCACAATTCCATGTTTATCGTACTATTAAACTATTGTGTACTTAGTGCATCAAGCTCATACATTTCATTAATTGGAGATTTCCCTGTACACCCCCAGCCCCCCACCCCACCCCAAAAAAATGGCATGAGAACCATAAAGTTCAAATACTTAAGGTGCATTCCTTTAAATCCACTTAGTTATTTGAGAAAAATAAACACAAATGTAGATAAAATAGACTTCTGCCAATAAACTGATAAAAAGTTTAGTTTTAAATTCGTCAATGTGTTATGCTAAGTTAATGTAACCTTTTCGTCATTTATTTCTGTTTTTAGCTTTTCTGCAAATTTCTAAAATTAGGTATGCTCAGTAAATTAATTTAATTCATGTTGCTCATTTCATTTTGATGTATTTTTCAACTTTTTACTTATTTTTCTTGAAATCCGGTTTTTACAAATGATGTAAATCAGGATTATAATTTTAGTTTTTGTGAAAATTCTTACTGTGCTGGGAGGAGCGTAGTTCTAACACTGTTCATTACAAACCAGGGACGGATACAGGATTTTGCTAAGGGGGGGGGGGGCAA
>JAQIXP010004636.1:0-11296 GCA_034700285.1 Proteroiulus fuscus | reverse complement strand
CTGAAGCACAAAAATTACTGCAGAAATCAGCGAAAAAGCGGGAGCGAAAAAAAACGTGACTACCTCTAGAAAAGCTGTAGGCTTTTTGACTAATTAACTAGATTACACTACAGTGAGTGTACCGTGGTTTATTGTAAACTATTTGATGTTTTCATTTTTATTATAGCCATACTTATGTTTTAAATGATCATCAAACTTGAATGGTGAGACTGATAATTTGAGGTTTTTGACTTTAAAATAAATATTCCCAGAGTTAATTCAGTAACAATGGTGACGAAATATTTTAAAGCTTATGAGAAAATTCACGGCTGGGAGAGTGTATACAAATTAGGAAATTTGATACATCTTGATATGTTGGATACATATGGATATAAAACAACTCTTTTGTTGCAAAGTGGATACAAATAAGGTATTCCCCAGCCGTATTGTATAAAAAGTTGACTTTTTAAAAATTTAGTCTTAAATTAGTGGCATAAAATGAAATTAATTGTTATCTTAAAATACTATATCACTTAAAATGCATCACAGGGTTTATGAGGTAGGGTTTTTTGCATCATTGAACAGTTTGGAAAAGTGATTCTTTTCTAATAATGATAAGTGAGATAGGGTTTATAAGGAGTGGATACATTCGGACACCAAATAGATTGAGTGGATACATTTGGACACCAAATAAATTGAGTGGATACATTTTGGATACAAATCAATATTTTTGTGGATACACGTTTGGATACAATTTTAGTTAGACCCACTCCCAGCCAAAACTTAAAAAATTCGGTGAAAATTTTAAATTCAGGCATCCTGGGCAAATAAAAAATTCAGGAGGAATAAATGAAGAGCTGAGATCAAGAACCACATGAGTGCTTTTTTAGTTGCTAAATTGTAGCTAAAGGGTTGTTCGATCTCCTAAATCAATAGGGTAAGATAGGAAAAAGTTACTCATTTTGACCAGTGAAAATGAAAAATGCCAAAATCACCATGTGCCAAATTTTGGGTATTAAGGGCTCAAATTTGGATATAAAGTTATGAGGTAAACTCAAAACAAGTAGATTCCCTTCGAGGGAACCAGAATGTGAAGGTGCATCAGCAAGCACAAGTTCCTAACTTAAAGATTACTTTTAAAGTAACTAATAATTATGCAATTACTTTAAACACATTTTCTCAAAACAAAGAATATAGACTCATGTGGTTTTTTATCTCAACTCTGCAAATGCATTCAGTAGCCTACAATAATAAATACTATGATACATGGTCATGCTAACCACAAATTTCACCTCTTTTAATTTTTTTTTACTTAGCCTACTGTTAATTTACTTGCTTAGCTAATAGGTATGTCCAAAGACTGGGATTAATTTTTACAATACACGTAACTTATCATAAAAAGAGTTGCAATGCTTCATAAATAAATGTAACAAAAAAATTATAATTTTTAATACATATTTTAAATGTGTTTGAACATTGGTTTTGAATTGTTCATTTGTTCTTAATTTAGCAAAACCTACCACTTATTTTAATGAACATATCGATGGCTCAGAGCACAAGTAGCGAATATACAATTGATAACATGGCTCATTCGCTACTTGTGCTCTAAGCCATCGATATTAAAGAAAAAGATTTTGTCTTTGGGGTGAGTTCGTAGGAAGGGGTAATTTATAATTTTATATCTCAGTTTTTTTATAGTGGTGTAAAGATTTTATTTAGGTATGCTGCTATTTTCAACTAGCCAACATATAAGTTTTCTAACATGTTAAATCTCTAACGTGAAAATATTTGATATATATGAGCATGTATTTTCAGTGGCTCGTTTTATCAAATTAAATATTTAATGTTGTAGCATATTTACTTACTAGAACATGCCTTTAGGTTTTATATAAATATAGACTTAATTCCTTTTGATTGCAGAATCATACCCAGTGCTTGCTGGAATTATAGGCTAATAAAGCGATTGTGACTGCGTAGAACTGTTGTTTTTGCTTAGATTTCTCACTATCCCGACTTGATTATGTTTAATGTTTCCTTTGTAGAAAGGGTAAATATAATTCAGGAAGCTTCAAAACAATTTGTATCGGGTGAACTGTGCAAATTTTCTCTTGTTAACAGTTATGACTATTTTGTAGGTCTTAATGTTCTCCGCGTTTTGTCCCATAAGTATGTAATTAGCAGTAGTTTTTGTTGATCAGGGTCCTTTCAGTTACACAAATTGATCGTTATGATAACTTCCTTGTAGGGATAACGACTGCTTACTACTAAACTGGGATTTTGTTATTAGCAATAAAAAATGGCCTGACGAAGTGTAGTTTTGCTCTTTTATATTGGTCCCGAAATGGTATCTTATGACATGATTTTCTACTTTATGCTTAAATATAGTATGGGAATTTATGCGTATAAATTCCCGATGACGTTATCTTAACTTACGTAACCTGAACTGTTCAATGGCTCTGCTTAATGATATCTTCCTCTCCTTTTAAGGGGGGGGGGTACTTCGTCATTCAGCAGCTTACAGGAGGTTAAAGAATCATTCTTTCTACAGGGTATCTGATTTATTCGCCTAATTAATGAATTCAATAAAAAACTATAAGATATATTGAAAAAGTTAACTGTACATTGTTTGCTAACTGAAAAAGTTATCTTACCCACACGTGGTAACACTGTCTTTAGCGTGTAGATCTTAAGATGGCAAAGTTGATGGAAGAAACTGCATGTTGTGTTTATGTGAACCAAGTCACGTACATTCAGAAGCTTTTCAGAATTGAGTTTAACAAAGATCCTCCAACTGTACACTCAGGTTAATCGTGGTTGAAGCAATTCCAAGCAGCTGGAAGCATCATCATGTGTTCCCCCTGTTTTCATAATCAATGTGTAGTTGACTGTTTTTTTAAAATCTGTAATAGGTTTTTTTTTCTTTAGTGAATTTATTAGGTAAATAAATTAGAAACACATTGTATAATGTACTAATTCCAGTTTTAATATCAGATTTCCAGTTTGAAAGAATTAATGTTAATATATGTTATAACATAGTTCAAGTTTTTTTTATGCCTAGATCTTTTTCCAGTTGGCCTAAGTAATTCGAAATTGGTATGAGCAAAACAAATTAATTTTATTTCAAATTAGTAGTTATTCATTTTAGAAGATCTATAATTCCTGAGTTGGTTAAGTCCGTTAGCTATTCAAATGCTTTTCTAATTTCTGGAAGCACTAAAATTGTATGCATTTCATGTTGGCTTTAGTCAATTTATATGCGCTTAAACTTCGACCATACTCATTGCTGCTTTCTTTTGCATTGTGACACAAGGCCCTGTGAATAGAATTTAGTGTAAGACTTGAGTTAAATTAAAAACCGTTGGAAAAACTGATTGTTTATGATTCTTGTAAATTAAATTCAGAACCCAATCATGATTTTCCATGCTATTATCCTTAATGCCCCATTTCCATTACACCTACCCATCGTGATTGGTGTGCTGAATCATGATTCAGTAATATTTGGAAAGGTAGTGATTTCATGATTCATAATTTGTATCGTGAGATGGGTTCCCAGAACCCAATTTAGCTCGTCAGTCATGGTTGGATGACGTCAGAGTAGTTGCGTTACCAAATTACACATCCAAACAATTGTACCAAGTCCTTTAAAAATTTAAATTCTTCACTAATTGAGGCCATTTCTAATGACATTTATGTTTATTTAACATTGTATAATTTGTCTGCTTCATGCTTATGCCCGCAATCATGATTTATATGGAAATGCCAATCTCAACAACGCGATTGACTGCAGTCATCATTGATGAGAATCATGATTCGTGGGGTATAACTGGGCATTTGATTTCAATTAATCCAACCCCTTCAATTACTGTTTAAATTAAACTTATTGATTTGTTGATTTGATCTTTTCTTTTGCTTGTGTGGTGTGCTATTGTTTTCCAATTCTGTCCGATTGTTCTGGTCATCGTGCATCACGTTCAATTAGAATATATCATTGGAATGATTTGTTTGGCCACATTGTGGTCAAAGAATTACGTACGCATACAATGGATTTGTGGTTTAGCTAATGATGTAACTCCCTTAACTATACATGGACACCAAAAGTGCAGTCATGCATTGGATCTCATACAAGCTCTTGCATAAATGTGAATTATAGCGATTAGCTGTTAGGCCTGGTCCTTAAATTTTATGTATCTTTCAATGTAGAGAGTTATAATTTTTTAACCAATTAACTTTGCCCGGAATGACCGAGCGTTTAATTGTCTTTTGTCTTATACAAATGAAATCCTTTGGCCAATTTTAGCTAGTTAATTATATATTTTGTTTGTGTAAACATGATAAGAGCAAAACAAAAACTTATGTATTTTGTAGTTCATCTTATCAAATGCAGACTCTTTGACTCCCGTTTTTTTCTTACATTCATTTCTTTTATTACATATTTACTCGTTTTATCGATAATTGCCTCCAACTACGTAAATGACATTAGACAGAAGCATGGTTAATAATTAACTGGAAAGCCAAGATGTCCATTCATAAAATTAAGTTACTTATTTGTTTCATTCTTTGTGTTAGGATGAGGCAAACCAATTTCAAGAATGTTTTTTCATAGTTAATCTTCAAGGAGGCTTGAGATTATCTCGTAATTTACGGTGTCTGAATGTCGTTACAAGACTGCCCAAATTGAAATGAGTGGCCATTTCCTAATTTATAGCACTGCAGCATCCTTGACCTAAGCTCGGAAAGAATTAAAAGGGACAGTCCCACTTTGTGACAAATGAATCTTAAAATTATGATTATTAATAAAAAAGAAGGGCAGTCTTATTAATTGCAGTTCACCTACCGTAATTCAGAAATAAAAATGTTTCCAAAAAAAGATGTGAGGCACCATTTTTATAATATTCCCCCACCCAGGCAGAATGGCGCTGCGTGCAAAAGGGGGGTTCAAGTTGGCTTCACAATATCGCTATGGAATAATTATGTGCATCCTCTGTTTACGCAAAAACTTGTACACCATCAAGTTTATTACTAGAGGGATTGACAAAATGACTTCCAACATTCATGGCTACTATCAACCATCGAGATTTTTGACCACATTGGCATGTTTCAAAATTAATAACTATTGAATCTTAATTATAAATTAAATTTCAATTTCTACGCTCCTCTTGTGTTCTTCCACCCTCCCCCCCTCCCCTTTCTTGCAAAAAATGTGTGAGGTAAGGTAGGATTGTTCTTTTAACTTAAATGTGGAAATTTTAAAATGGATATATTTAATTGTAATGGATTTCTAATTGCATAATAATGATGATCATAATTCTTTTGGTAAAAGGTTAGGTTGGTTATGTGTGTGAATTACTGATTAGCGTGATTACGATTAGAAGGGTTTTATATCGAGTTGCAGGCTGGCACTCTATAGTTGCCCTATGGCCAGTCTCTGACCCGCGATAGGCAAGAAGAAGAGCAAATCCTATAATCTTGATGGCCAGTAGTCACATTTAGTTTGTCTTTACGTTTCATTTAAACTATGTGGGCTTTGGCAGTCTAGAAGTTCTAAGGGAAATCCCTGAGGTCACTTCTCAAATCCGTTCACTGTGATTTGAAGGAAGCTCATTTGATACTTATGCCAGTCTATTTGTTGTGAAATCTTCTCTCGATCTTCTTCTTGTTCGTATCATAGGCTAGTGTCAATGAGAATAGGATGAGTTAAAAAAAAAACATTTGGGAAAAGGTTATAAGGAATGGGAAATATGAGTATATTTTGATATAATAAATGAGTTTATGAATATATTTTTTTATACCTCGTACTCTTGACATTGGGAAAAGAATGGAAAGCGTGATGAAAGTTATAAGAAAAGACAAAGATTTAAAAAAAGGGATTTCTTTAATTGTAGATATTGCAGTTAAGTAAAATGAATTGGACTTAAGCTAGTTTAACTACAGCACTGCTATTGTAATATGTACCTAAAAGCCATGTTTATATCATACTCATGAACACATTTTGTAGTTTGCTCATAATGCAGTTGTCCAAACATTGATTCCAATTAAAATTGGCAAACTGGTTAACTAAAAGTGCATTAGTTAGTTTAATGCCTGTTCAGAATATATTAATCTTTTAGTATTAAAACTTGTACTCAGTTTGGATTTAATGTTGCAATCTGTCTGGTATGCTCTTCAATCAAGAGTATGTCATCACATTTTCTTTACTTGTTATGGGAAAATCAACCTTTCAATTAAATTTAGTACTCTGTGATCAGATTATCATGATGCCACTTGGCAGGGAGGGTTATCCCAATATCAAGAGACTTCCACGTACCTTAACAAGTAACTTAAACATCATTGTTAAATTGAATTTCTAACAACAGAGTCCAAAACTTTGCAATATGCTATTTAATTCAATTCAACTCAGTACCCTACAATCAGCATAATTATCATAATGACTTTTGGTTGGGGGGGGGAGGGGGGTATTCTACTAACAGAAGGAGACTGCCACGTTATACAGTTGTGATTTTAAACATCATCGAGAAATTGAATTCCTAACAATTTTGAGCTATTTTGAAGAAAATTATTCCATTGTCTTATAGAACGTAAGAAAAAGGCCAATAATAAGCACTCGTTCTAGCTCGAATTTCCTTCAGAGGATTGGAGTTAACATGCTTACCTCTAGCGTTATGATTTGGCTTTTAAGATATCTGAAACTGAATTTAAATTAACTTGCAAATCAAACATTTCGAACTAACCCACGCTTAAATCCTCCCTTCGAGATCGCAATGATTCCAAATTTAAAGAATGTAGTATCTCAGTCTCTTATTTAAAAGCTTGAAATTTTTTTGCAGATGTAGATAGTGAATAGTCCTTTGAATTAGAGATAACACAGTGATTCCTTGAAGAGAATTTAACATTGATATCTTAGTCAATATATAGCTAGTAGATTAGCTGGGATGCAATTTCCCCCATTGTTGGAACCATGCAGGCATTCATTTCCGGAAGGTATCCACTGCCCCCAAAGTTAGGGAGGGGGGAATTATCAAGTTTCTGGCAATACAGTATCACGTGATCATTACGTTCCATTGGTACATCACAAAAGGAGCTGAGAGATAAGCAGTTTGACCTCCACCCAGTAACTTGGGCATTTGCTTTCAAGAATTCGATGGCTTGATTCACAAGTGATGAATAAGTCATTTTGTCAAAAATGAGATAATTATACCATTGTAGTCCTGGAAGTGTCCCTAATGAACCTAAAGTTATAGAAATTAATTTAACCAATAATTATTAAAGTTACAGAAGTGAACTGTGGCGAATAAGCCGCAAGCTGTCAATCCTAAGAATTACAAGTGGTGAATAATACAATTCGTCAGTTTGCATTTCAAAAATTTCTCGAGACCTGGATTTTTATTAAGTTGGTAGCATTCTTTTTTTTTTCAATAGGCAAACTGATGGATGTGCAGATGTGCTACTTCAAACTTAATTATTTCTCTTTCCTGCAAAATTTTATCAATGTCAAACTGGGGAATTTGCATGTTTAAGCCTTTTATTTCTCAAATTACTTAATTAATATAATAATTTTATTATTTAAAAAAATTAACACATTCCCTATATAATATAGGCTTTATATTATTTTATTTGTTCACCAAATTTCAGCCTTTTAACATTGTTTTATTTCCAAGTTATACCGTTTTTCCATAAAAAATGCTATTATTTCAAAAGCAACTTTTGGCATATTCGTCAATTGTGAATTAAATCATCGAATTGTTCTCAGTGGATCTAGTTTGGGCCGAAGACAGGTGAGGGACTCCAGAAGTTTAGAGTGCATTAAAAATTTGAACATTTTCAGTTGTCGATGAAAAATGTCACACTAACCGTTGACTAAAACGGTTTGCTGTACCTATGCTGCTTGGTAACTCAAAGAGTTTGTGTTGGAGGGATACTCAAAAGTTGTTTCAGTAGGTCTACATCACACTTGAACTTTGAACATTTTTTTCTTTTTGTATAACGTTTTTTCTGGACTTTACCATCCACATTTGGATAAGTTTGGTTAGGCTAGGCGAGGTTAGGTATGAAGGGGGGGGAGGGAGAAAGTGTGGTTTGTGTACTGTGTTTATAACAATTTTTCCCTTCTAGGAAAAAATTACCTGGCATCAAATGCTTTAGTCGAACAATAATTATTTTCATGGTGACTACCAACCTGGAAATATCTGGAATGTTAGGGAATTTCATTATTCAACCTGGAAAACTTGAAAAAGATTCAAGGAACTTTAATTGGAACCTGGAATTTTTCAGTATTAACATGTTGTTTTGTGTTTGTTCCATTATAATTCTGATATATCAGCACGTTGTCAACACCACACATTGTGGCAGGGAAAATCCTCTATTTTCCGGTTTTGAGAAGACTATTTGAATTATTTGTAAGATGTGTAGCACCGCTCCTTGGAGATTTTCCCCAAACGCTGCTTTTTTTCCCACTTCCAGAATTTCTCCCCAAATAAGACTTACTCACAGCTGATAAAGATTATCAAAACGCCTGTTTATTATTTATAACCATTCACCCTTCTGTACACAAAAATAGTAGCAGAGATTATCACAGTAGTCCAAATCACTTACAACCTGTTTGGTTGTTCACCCAGACTAGGCTGAATCAAGATGGCGCCCGCTGGTCATCAGTGAAAGAATTCAGATCAGTCACCTGATCCGAATTTCTTCCATGACGACCTTGCAGTTCACCCGCCCACCCTGTGCTTACCTTAAGTTAAACCCTGTACAGGGTGGGTTTGGGGCGACCATCTTACATATTAAAATATATTTTTTTAATCTGGAAAAGTAAGAATATGACCCTGGAATACCTAGAAAACTTGGGAAATTTCGTTTTCGTAAATTAGTTTTCAATATGATTTTCTCGGAGTGAAGGTTTGTTGCAGGGTTCCTGCAATTTTCAGACCTTTCATCTAAAGAATATATTTTAAAATTATTTAAAATTGAATTGGATTCGTTTTTCATCAGGTGTAAGAATGCACTGAAGTGTGCTAGTCATATACAAAGTGTGGACTCACTATAAACTTTTTCAAAACTATATAATATTATCTTTTTGTATTCTTTGAACATAACGACATTACTTTTCCAGCAATTCCTAAATTTTTTTTCTCCAATATTATTATTATTGTTCTTTTTTTTTCTTGGTTCAGCTATTGCTTTATCCTATTATAATTTTGGAAATGTTGAATTGTGTATATGTAAAGTTAAGAGAAGAAACTTGTTTTTCCATTTCTCGGTTATAGCTATGATGCTTGCATTATTCATAATGCAATGATAAAAAAGGGTATCCGTTATAAGTGTTGGGTCTGGACGAATCTCACTCACTCCTGTAGCTCCACAAGTGCGATTTTATTTACTTATTCTTGCTGGATATTATTCGGTTTGTGTTTTGAAAAGAAAATTGTCTCTAGGGCACCGAGGTTACTTTGATAGATCCTTCCACACTTGCCAGTTAATAATCGAAACTTACAAATAATACATGCGGCAAAAGGCAAAAATGCAATAATATATATACGCAAAATAATTTTTTTTTTGCTTTTGGTCACGTACTTGAATCAGGTATACAATATGCTCTGAGGAGTTTTCTGATCGATTTTCAAGCATTATTTTTGGCATATAGCTCACTCGATTTAACGTGTCCAAACGAAAATGAAGTTGCTATGAAACTATAGTTGCAATATTCGTATACATCGATGGCTATTTATTTTTGAATCACAATCCTATCTTGTTTCTTGTTTCACTGTTGGAATATTTGCAGTCAAATAATGTCATCTATTCAATTCAGTTCTCACCGATCAGTCTAGAATTTGATGCTGTTTGGTGTGTGTGGGGGGTAGTATAGTGCATGATAATCCCATGATTAGGATGAATTTCACACCACTGGAGACTTAATCTTAATTATTGAATTACATTCCTATAAATTTTTAACTATACTGTTCACGGATTTCCTTTAGAAGTATAAAGTATGTTTAACTATGTACCAAGTATGTTTAAAGTATGTTCAATATTTTGCACATGCATTATTTTTGCGCCACCTATACATTGCACACATGCAGTTTGAGAAATCAAGAATAATGCTTTTCCTTGATGTTTTTGAAACGTTGTATGACATATATTTCTAGAATATATAAATAAATGCATTTTAAGAGGACTTGCAGACATTGCATTTCTTGAGATATGTTTAAATATTGATACACAAAGACACTTAAGAATGGTATTTCAAAATGCATTAAAATATATTTTTAATTTTCTTGAAATGCATTTCCATTATATAAACATATAAATATCACATTGGAAATATATTTTAAATATATCAAATTTCCAGGTGGGCCCACTTATCAAAATTAAAGGTCTGGTGACTGCCCACACATTGGGAAATGCCCGCTTAGTGGAAAGTGTAAATTTCAAAAGCTATAAAACCCTCTTTTAAAATCTTTTTGGTGCACAGCGAGGAATCACGGGTTATTGCAGTTAAGCAGTGTTCACCAATGGGAGTGCCCACTTATTGCAGACAGGCCGCTTATTTGAAACTGCCTGATAAAATCCAAGAACTAGTCTGAAGGATGTCCGCATACTGAAAACTGTGCTAAAATAGAAATATTTCAGTTTAAAAAGTTGAACATTATGCTGGTGTCTTGTTGCAGACATTCTAAATGTAATACTGAAGACATGATCTATAAATTTACCGTGCTATAACCGTAATATTGCATAATTACAATTTAAAAAAATAACATTAGGCCTAGTGATATTCTTCAGTAAAATTATATTATTAACCATATTGCTTCATACAAATTTCAAACATTAATAGTGTGCATGCAAAATATTTTATTGATGGCTATAGGCCTACTTTTAGAGTATTTTTCTGCAGTTTAATTTTCTTAAGAAAGCATTGTACATAATTATTATTAAGAAACAAATTTCTTGGAATTTTTTTACTGATTTCATAAGATGTTTCATATTTTAGGTAAATTTGTAATAATAAACCTAATGTTGGTATCTATATTTAAAAAAAATTTCACCGGACTTGTTTTGTAAATTTATTTGCCTGACCGCGTTGCAAAATTAAAAGTAGGCCTACATGTAATTGTTTGTTATAAACTATAACAACATTATAATAAATCTCAGTTAAAGGGACAGTCTCACTTTGAAACAAGTTAATTTTAAACAGTACACACTTACTAGATATGAATGGCTGTGCCAATAATAATTGCAGCAAAGTTTTAATTTGGAAGAAATCGCGACGTTTTCAAAATGCACAGTAGGCGCCATTTTCCTTAGCCTTCAGCTGCTTTCGGCATGC
>JAQIXP010004635.1:0-11298 GCA_034700285.1 Proteroiulus fuscus | reverse complement strand
TCATAAAAAATCAAACCCCGTCAATTTATGTTTAGCCATTATTGATTAATTTGTACCGGTAATTAACATGGAGATTCTCATAGGAGCATGCATTTTTTAAAAGTGTGGACAGCCCCCTTAAGTCAATGAGGAACCTTTTCGGTTTACAATACTAATCCAAGCATCTTCCTGTAAATGTGAAAATGAAAAAACGAAATTGACTAATCTGTAAATATGATAATAATGGATAAGCTTAATTTAGATCTATCTAATCGATATATACAGACTGCTAAATCCCACATCCTACACACTTGGCTGTGCTACAAGCTTCACTCTGCAATATTAGGCTTAATACTTCCCGTAGGCTACAATGTAGACATGACGATGGGGAAAAGGTTAAAAGTTCAAGACGAGATACAGCACACATGCAAAAAAAAAAAACGATAAGCTATTTCATCCAGTTTCCATTTTTGAGTGCATGGCTTGCTATATATAGTATATAGTGAACAAATCTCCTTTTTATCGATTAGTCACATATAAAAGGGATATTCGTTTATGCCGTAGCATCGCCAAAGTAAATGTTGAAACAGCTATAAGGGACTGGGGCCTTTCAACTATTTTTCTCATGCGTGTGTGTGTGTATCTACTCCCCACCCCAGCGCATCATTTCACGATATTGCACAAAAATCTTAATAACAAAATCAATGGCGAAAATGCATTTTTCTGCCCGCATTTCAGCTACTGGAGCATGATGAGATGTTCGGCACTGCGCCAGTTTTCCCAGCTCTGAATTCGCATTGCTTCGGCAAACTGCAACTGCGTATACATATACAAAGTGTGTGTGTGTTCGTGTGTCCATGTTTTTCCGCACTGTGATGCATGCCAGGAGCCATTGCAGTGAAAATTGGCATTTTTGGGGGGCTTAAATGATGTTCCTACGCTGTGTGCTCGAAGGCTAGAACCATCTTTGTACAAAATGTGCGCTTATCGTAATGTCGCCATTAACGCCTTGGGAATTCTGAGAACCTTTCACAATTCAATCTTAAAAGGATAAATTGGATTCCATTCGCTTAGACAATCGGACATCTGACCTTGTACCCTCGCGTAAGGAACATTTAAGATCGGCTGCTCGGAATGTATTAATTGATTGGGATTGAGTATAATGCTCTTAAGTGGATTTCAGAACCAAACTGAAAGAAAAAATTTGGCAGCTTGCTTGACCAGTGTGACCTATTGACTTCATAGCTCTTGTATGAAGACCAATCACAACTGGCTGCTCGGCTGATTAGGATTAGGATGTGTATGGTGCTAAACCAAACTGTCGTTTCGTAAGCATATTTTAGAAATAACTTGGCAACTTTCGTGACCTATTGACACTCAATCCATGAAACTGAAGTGGAAATCTGTGGCGTTTCTGAAAATTTGAGGTAAAATTCAACTCCAGAAAAGTTGTGATGGCCAATTGGCATTCCTGCTTGATATTCAAGTACCAGAGTACTCCGACGCCTGGTCAGCACTATTCATTGGGTGAGTGTGTACTGAAATATTGTATACTGCCATTACGTACTTACGTACTGTGGGTTTGTACTGCATGTGAGCTGTATATGAAATGTTACTTGCTCCCATTTTGAGTGACGTTGGACTCCTCCATACTTCCACTTTGGATTCCATCAATAATCCAAGTGAATGCATTCAGTTTTGCCTTTCTTTACTTCTCCTGCGCAAGCGTGACTGACGTTTGTACAGTAGTTTATTCCCTATTCGTGAGCTAGCTGCTTTTTCACCAGTGTACTATTATCACTCTTCTTCGAGCCACGGGCCCATGTACATGTGCCTGCCTTTGTGTGGGTATTCTCTCCATGTTTTTTTTACATCAACCAGTACATAGATTTGTGTGCATGTGGGAAGCATGTTCAGTATTTTCCTTCAGTTGTGCAACCTGAAAATGTGGTTTCGTGCAGTTCTTTTTTTAAAACGAGATTTTATGTAATTTAAACTTTGAAGTAACCCGAGAATATGTTTTAAAACTTTAAAAATATGAAGAAAAAAAATACAGCATTCAGATTCTTGCAGAAATTTCTGTTTTGCATTTATATTTGCTGTCAGATTTCTTAAAAAAATTTCTAATTATAATTTTTTTCTTTTCGTAGCCAAACATTATTTGGATTTCTAGACTTAAGACAAAGTTTATAAATATTAAGACTAACCGGTATTTATTTTAAAATATTTATTGAATCATTATACATTATTGACAGAAAAAAGGCAATTGTTAACTTGACATTATGTCTTGACTAGTAGTCCTTCACTTTGGTTTTTACCTCCAGAAATTCTGCTAAATTCAGCTTGTGTTTTTTTTCCCCTGCAAACTAAAGCAGGAAAGCTGACCAACCATTTTTCTGTCAGCAACTTTGAAATTTCGAACCAGTGATTCGGTATTGATTGGACTTATAGTACCAAAGAGGAATAAGAGAAGAAAAAGTCTGTTACATTTCAGTTTTTTACTCATCCCAACCAATACCAGCCTTATTTTTTACTATATTTTTTTTTTTTTAATTTTTTGCTGTAGTAAGCATAATATAAGTGCGCGCTTAGAATTTTCTCACCGAGTGTATTGGAATATACGGATCACATGATGATGGAACCTAGTCCTTTCGGATACTATCCATACATACTTAAGGTACTGTCTGCCTCTAGTGTTCGTCATTTTGAGGTTGCGGATCCTGCATAGCGCATCTTTGGTGCCACCTGTTTGGGTGCAGCCTTCCATCGTGCCGTGTGATGTGCTGGTGGAAATCGCTCTTTGTTGTGCGCCTGCAGTTTCAATGGGCTTCAACTTTGGATAGCTATTTCATGTTTTTTTCCTGTATGTGGAGACATGGTATAAATGCACTTTTTTTTCTATCTATATCTCTCTATCTCTATCTCTCTCCTGGAAGTTGCTACTTTTTCTCTAGTTTCAGTCGTTTTTTAATTTTTGTTTGCACGAATTATGTTGCTGTGATAAACCAACTTAACGTACCTGATGCCGATACTACGGTTGCTGCAGAAAAATGTTACGAAAAGATAATACGGTATTGAGAATTTGAAGAAAAACTTTGGGATAAAAGTGCGCCGATATCTGGAATTTTTGTGCATTTATTCGGGATCTGATCCAGTCAGCCGAGGAATTTTGTTTTATCCAATTTTCTTTTCTCCCAATTTTATTGGCTTTTCATTTCCATATGTTGTGCGGATTATGTTTTGAAATCAAATTGGCCTGCATTACATTTACTTCTCAAATGAGAAATGTTATTGCATTAGGGGCCGAGCGTTTACGTATATTTAAATAATTAATAGACGAGAAAATTTAAGCAATTGAATTTTCGAGTAAATGAATGTAATAGACCTACGGATCTTTCATACAAAAAATTCAAATAATTTTATAGAGGCTCATTCAGAATGAATGGACCTGTCTGTATATTTGAGAAATAAAGCAAGTACTGGGTTATTCGTAAGTAACTGAACATAGAATCCCTTAAAAGTGGCTTTCCCCACGGCTGGCTGGTGTGTTGCGGGGAAAGCTATGTTTCAGGAGATTTTTTTAAAAATTGTTTAGAAATAAATAACGCAAAGAACTAAATCGTAGTTAAAAATGTTTTACATGACACAGATACCACTTTTAACAGATACAATATTCTGTGAAACTTATTGAAACAATTTGTAAAACTAACCCCTTAAATATAGCTTATCTCACTACATGCCAGCCATGGGGAAAAGCAACGTTTAAGGGGTTTGAAAATGAATAACCCAGTAGATCACTAAAAATGAAACCACTACTTTATTATGTATAGTGAGTGTTAGTATACTTTTTTTGGACTACTGATATCACTGATGATCTCTGTGATGATCAGTGATCGCACTGTTATCAGTGGCGATGTGCTGTTTTTAGTAGTTTACATTGACAGCGTCATCGGTAGTCCAAAAATCCCTAAAGGTCACCAGAGTGGTCACTTGTCATAGTAGCGAGCTATTTATACTGACCGCACTTTTCACCAGTGCAGAGTGGTCACTACATATTCTATAGATCTGCCTGTAAAATTGGTTTATAGTGCGGCCCTTAACTTTGCCTCGGAGGGGGGAGACCCCTCATCCTCTCCAACCCTTCCCCCTCCCCCCCCTCCCGACATAGCCCACTACTGTCATATGTTATGATGACCTTTGTCCATGGCAATCAGGAGTTTACATTTTCTAAGTATGCTTATTGCACTTGTTTTCGACAAAATTTAAATGCTTTCAATGTATTAATAAGTAAACATATTTATTGAAATTTTCAGCTGTTGTGGTTTTGCTATATTTGAAATTGAATTGCCTTCCGTATTCTATAGTTTGGCATTTATAGCTCTTTCATTCAGCTGTAATCAACTGTGCTTTCTGTTACTTAAGTATGCATCCATGACTCCATGGATTTAAATTGCAAATATTAAAAGGATTCATAAGTGCATCATTAAATTTAAATAAGTGCATGTATTTGCTATCTGACAGCAGGTGCCTTGATTTCTGGTAATTCATACCCTGTATGAACTTATTCAGCTTCAGTGCACATGCATGACATCTGAAAATAGTTGGGCACATATGCATATTTTCATATTTTGAATAGTGCATGAAAAGATCAGTACAAATTAATACAGAATTTCTAGTGATTTATTCTGATGATTAGGGATCTGAATTGATTTATGATGATGTCAGTAAACATCGTTAGTGTAATAGTGTTTGTATTGCACATTTATTTTATGTACATGTAGTATTTGTAGTAGTGATAATAACACTCACTATAAACAACAATAATATCAATATGCATGATTTCAACCATTTGAAAAGAGTATAGTATATGTCACTATATTTAGTGATCTTTGGTGATAGCCTTAGCCCAAATCAGTACTAAAAAGGGATTTCATTTTTACAATAAACAGTTCCTTTCACTCGGGTATAGGCCTACTGTGAATTAGCGAAAACGTTCTTGCTTTTACCTCGGGTGATTCAATAGTTTTAAGTATTAAATGATCTTGATCCAGGATCACACCAACACATATCTATACTCGGGTTCATTTTAATTGAATGCAAGAATTGGTGACCTGATCAAGATAACCTGGGTCTCATTGATGATAACGTATATACTCCTATAGCTATAAATATATATATAAGGGTACCGGTATCAACACTATTAATGAGATCGTATCTGTTTCTGTGCTGATTGAAATTGGTCTGACTTCATTTAACCTAACTTGAATCTGTAGATCTAATGCATTTTCGTAAGGACAATATTACTTGAATAAGGCTAAATCGTTGAAGGGGTGTCGCTCCATAAGAAAATGTTTCTGCAAAAGTAGATCATACTTTAGCAGAAACTTTGTTTTGTAAATAACATTGCATTAGCATGCATGTTCATGAATTTTCTGCAGAAATTGGTATAAGAACATTTACTTTCACATGAAGCTTAGTTATGTTTTTATATACAACATTGTTATATCAAATGGGAACATTTCTACTTGCACTACTTTTAAGTTTGAGTGAGAGTAATAAAATTACTCTTGACTATAATAATAGTTGCAACGAATTGCTTTCAACACAGCTTTTCTTAATTTTCCTGACAATGGGTTTATTAGACCCATTCTGGATTTTCATGAAGTTAACATTGTAGTTTTATATTCTGCGAATAATTTTAGTTAAAGGGAAAGTATCATCTTGTCACAAGTTACTTAATGACAGCAACAAAAAATATGAAAGACATGAAAATTAAAATGTTACTTGGACAAAAGCTGGGTTTACACTATACATTACAAAACATGATTCTATGACAAATTTGGATTTTGAAGTTTGTTGTACAACTTAATTGTTATATAACGTCATATAATGCAACTTATATAAGTATTTCATAAAGAAAAGCTGATGCGAAAACAAACACATTTCCAAACGAAACTTCTAGATGGCGCCAGCAATATTCACATAGTAAATTGAATATTGGTAATTTGACACCGGTAAGCCTGCATAAAATATTAATACGGTTTCACTAAATATATAACATGGTGAGATTTTTTATTTAGGAGTAATGCTAAAAGATAATTTCCTTGTAACAATTATTATTCATTCCTCTCATTTTCATAACTTCTCGAAAGGAATTTCTATTCATGATATATTTAAATTTGAAATTTACAAAATTTGAAAATGTATCAAGTGCACACAATTTCACAACTATATTTACGGTCCAGATCAGTGCTTCTTAAACTTTTTACATTCGTTATACCTTTTGGTCCAAACAAATTTTTTTTACTGTAGATTAATAAAAATTATAAACGTTTCAAAATTTTAAATTGTGCAAAAAAGAGTAATTTATGCAATTCTTCACGTACATAATGCAGGCTCATATCTCTCAGTTTAAAAGTTTCGTATCACTTTAAGCCAATCAGAGGAACCAAATGATGGTGGAAAGCATGATTGAATTAAGGCGCTGCATGAGCCTGCCTCATGACGTCTTATACAGCTCCACAGCATGCAAGCAGCATTTTTACTTTTCTTATAGACAGAACATGGTTGTGAAATTTTTGGAAATTACTTTTCTGGCTATAATGTCCTTTGATAAAAGGGTTTTTTAGGGAGTCAAAGCAAGTATGGGCTATTCTATCTGTGGTTGAATTTATTTCTTGTTAGCACCATTGTCAAGTATATATACATTGTTTTGGTACTTTTAAGATTCCTTAACTATAATTTTAATGCTCAATTAAATGAGTAAAATTGCAACTCTAAAGAATTGATTGTTGAAACTTTTAAGTTTGTGTTTAGGCCAGATAATGTCAGTATTAAAATTGAAGTCTGTAATAGTAAATGTATTTTATATCCCTCATGGAGGACCTTAGAGATCATGTGGCTGCATTAATGCACTTTGGAAACATTTTAACCTTAAATTATACATTGATCCCCCCCCTTCCCCTAGAGCTTAATGAATACCTTAGTGACATTAACTCGGATCTCGGTCCTTGGATTGCAAACCATGAAACCAAGCATCTTAATGGGCGCCAAATTGTAAGCCTATGGCATCCGGGCTTTGCTCAAATGCAATTTGCATAAATTCTAAGTATCCACCCCGTATCCATCCGCCAAAAATGTTTCCCATTAAATGTGTTTTTATGAGCTAAAGCTGTAATTTATGAACTCCTTTTTACCGCTTTTTCGTATTTCACACCATAAAAATGCCACAAGCATAACATGAAGACAATATGGCTTTATATAGTTTTATGATAGGCTAGCTCTTGTGCAGGTCTTTCTTTGCTTGACTTTTAGAAGGTATAAGGCATATAAGCTCTGGTTTTACCAAGTATCTTGCCGAGGGATTTGTGGGACCTTTTTAAGAGCGAATTTGCTATGGGTCATCTGGTCAACACTATTAATACATGAATTAACCTTAAATTTGTTCATATTTCGCTCTAGCGACCAGGAAGAAAATGAGTTATTATTAGTTAGTCTGAGTAATATAGTGGCTGATCAGTACTAATTATGACACAATATAATGATTTATGCTGTTGATATATGATTAGTGATTTGAAATGGTTTATGATGTTGTTTCTAAATATTGAGTGTTTCGATGATAAAAACATATATTGTGAAGTCAAATATATCATTAGTGATTAGTGATTTTCAATAATATTACTAGTCTATAAATAACTACTAAAAGAATCAGAGTAGTGATTTCATTTGTAGTCATATATACTTTATTTTGATGCTTGATTTTCAATAATTGAAGAGCTGAGATCAAAAACCACATGAGTTTATTTTTGCTGAAAATTTGATAGTTACATAAAATGATGCTGAAATGTTTTTCTTTCTGTTAAATCAAAGAAAAGTTGGGGTACGATAGGAAAAGTTGCTCATTAAATGCCAGAATCACTATGTACACAATTTTGGGTAGGCCTACTAAGTAAACAAATTTGGGTATAGGGTTAAGGTGAATTCAAAACAAGTAGATTCCATACGGAGGGACCAAAATGTGAGGGTGCTTCTCAAAGTGCAAGTTTCTATCTTTAAAATTGAAGCTCAGAATTTTGAATTAACTAATCTTAATGCAAGAAATCTCGATTTTTCTTTAAATGCATTTTTCTCAAAATAAGAAATCTGGACTCATGTGGTTTTTGATCTCAACTTTTCAATTATATTAAGGATTAATTGATTGACTTATGAAAATTTTAATGACGAATTGACTTATGATTCCAAGTACTGTAAACTCCAATATATCAGACGAATCTCCTGTGTCAATGTTAAAATTAACCTATATTTTAAACCTTATTGTCATGATTTCCTTTAAAGAAATCATGTTTTAAATAAAATATAATGAAAGAGATCGGATTTTTATTACCTCGTATTTAGATTTCTCCAAAAACAAAATGATTTTTGTTTATCCTGCTTTCTTTCTCGTGAAACTTTTCATTTTTCCCAGAACGTAGGCAAACACTGCAAGCGCCAAAGCTTTGCGTGATTGCCTATTTAGTATTTACCCACTCTTAAGACTCAAAGGGAACTGCAGCATAATAAGAAATTTTCATCCAATTTTAAATTCCTAGTTTAAATAAATCTCTTGAAAGCTTTTATATAATATTGTATAGTTTTCCATTCAAGTCTATAATAATAACTTTCAGCGCCTCCTGTAGCTATGTCTATTTAAGCCCGACTTAAACTTTTAAAAAACTGCACAAAGTTAAGCCTCACCTCAAATATTTACAGAAATGTTTATAAATTTCTCCTCAGGTATATATATAGTCATGTACTCTCGAATGTAGACATTTCTATATGTCAGCATTTGCTAGACCTGTGTGGAACTGTACTTACGACTATGATTCTTCCCCCCACCCCCTATAGCCCCCTCAAATCAAATCTTATTCGAAAATTTTCCCGGAGACTGAGATTCGATTTTCTCGTATGAATATACGAGCGTAGAGTGGGACAAAAATATTTAAATTATCTAAATTAGGCCTATTTTTTCGAAATTTGTTTTATTTTAAGTTATCACTAACAAAGATTTGATCACACTAGCCTATATAACAAACAGGGTTTAAAAAACAAGGTTTAGTTAAAAATCGTGGCATAGTTAGGAATAATTGTTTGAAATTATGCTAATAGATTTAAATGATTTAAATCAGTGACTTAAATCTATTAGCATAATTTAAAACATGAAGCATCATTAATATGATTTCAAAAATCATTAGTATAATCAAGGTGTCTGGCCGTCTAGAAAACCTGGAAAACCTGGAAATGCCACGGAAATCAGTATTGTCTGGAAATGTCAGGGAAATGTCATGGAAATTCAATGTGTCTGGAAAATCTAAATAAAATCTAACTAAAATGGAAAATTAGGCACTATTGATGATTTTTTTTAGCCCATTTTGAGTTGTTTTTTTTTAGCAAAAAATTCGCCTGCGGCGCTATTTTCTGTAATATTTTTGTTGCCCTTTAAATTTTCGTCTGCAGGCCATGAAAAATATATTTGGGTCGGGAAAAAAAGTGGATTTTTGGGTGCGGCCCAGGGTAGTTGCCAAATATTGCACTTTTTAATTGCATGTGTCAGTAAAAATGAATTCAAAATCACTTTCGTTTGGTCTGGAAATTTGTGAAAATTTGTCTGGAAAACCTGGAAATGTCATGGAAATTCGTTACCGGATTTGGCCAGACACCCTGGTTTAATGTTTTAAATGAATAACTTACGTTTTACGAGTACCATGATTTAGAGCAATGATTCATCATGTAATCCCATGCTTTCATCTTCTATTATCATGGATTTTATAGTTCTACACATGTAGGCCTATATGTATTTATTCGATCTCCTACACCAATGACATCCGATGAATTTTATTCACTTTTAATTATGTTTTATAGCAAACAACTTGGCAAATTACCTTCAAAATTTCTGGTATTTTTACGGAGGTTGTTTTTAAGTGAAATAATACATATTATTGTCAAATGGAACCAAAAAGTAGACCTGCATGTATTTGAAAGACTTCTTTTGTTATAAAGTTGGTAAATATGAAGTCTCATTTTCTTTGGTTAATTAAAAGTCAATAATTAAAACTTGCAAACCATTATTTGCAGTGCATAGAAAGATTCACATTGAGACGTATATATAGAATTTCCTTTATACTATTCTATTCATGAGCTATAGGAGAAACAATGCTAACATTAACAAGTACCCTTAGTTTATCATCGGCCAAGTTTACAGCCCTAGTTTGTTACACTTTGATAAACTGATTCATTCTTTCGGATCAAATCAGCAGCCTATTACTCTTTTTTGGCCACCACACTTCATAATTCTGAGTTAGTAATAGCTTATGTAGCATTGCGTGACTAAACTCAGTCCATTAGTTTAATTGGAATCCTAAGTAAAATTCATCAAAAAAAAATAATTACACCAAAATATCTGATTTAAAATTAATTGGTATATAGAGTACAAAATCTAGAAAAAAATTTAGCACAAAAACTAATACAATTTGAGTGCTTCTTCCTTGCATGACATTTACTGTTTAATGAAAGTAATTACTGTTTTTTTAAATCTGTGCAAATATATCTCGTAATTTTCTTCCAGCAGCATCTTATACTTAAATCCGCTCTCTTAATAACACGTTTCCTCTTGTTTTTTATTGTAAGGAAATACTACTAAGTTGTTTTTATTTATTTGTTTTTTATTTATGTTTGGAGTAGGCTTATAAGACATTCTTTTGATGCCGGACGGATTCTGTGGCAAAAGGAAAATTTTTATTACTTTTGCTTTTACGTTTACATATAAGTTACATATAAGTTACCATTCTCTCCTTTTATATGTCCTAGTTGTATAATGAAATTTCTGTTTTTATTAAATTTCTTTTCTTGCATGCATTCACTTCCTATGCAATTTTTTTTATTTGTTTATCCATTTTGTGTCCACCTTCGGTATGCATTCTTCGGATGCATGATACTGTTTTGCCTTAAGGTCATGCAGATAATATAGTTCACTTGTTTTCATTGATTTCTTCAATCAATATGCTACATTCAATTACAGTTGTTTAAAGGGAAAGTCACCTCACTTGACCATGGCTTTTTACCATATGATGTGGATATTACAGGCGCCATCTAGTAGTTGCATTTGTTTAATTGAAACCATTGAAAGTTAATGGTGGGCTTCACTTTTTCTCTATGGAATATGCCAACTATTAAATTCATATAAGCAAACATTACTGTACTTCTCAACTTAAAGGGACAGTCTCACTTTGAAACAAGTTGGTTTTAATAAAAAGAGCGTGAAAAATTATACTTAAAATGGAAATT
>JAQIXP010004634.1:0-11299 GCA_034700285.1 Proteroiulus fuscus | reverse complement strand
ACGGAGACACACGTGCAAAATGGATAGATACACGTGCATCTCTCGCTTTATATATAGTAGATAGATAGATAGATATAGTTAGCCTATACTATTAAAGGGTTTATAATCCCAATGGGTAATTATATTTGTTTTTCTAATCTAGAGAATATTGTTAAATACTGAATGGCCCTATATACATAGGTTATTGTAAAGATCATGTTAATAAATATTCTATAAAAAGGATATATAAAAACTATATTTCATTAAATGCAAATTAGTTTAAATAAATAATGATTATTTTCTTGATCTGAAAATAAACACAGTTAATTGCACTTATAAATAAAAAAATCAGATATTTTCTGGGAAAGTAGTTCTATAAGGTCATGTCATTAAATGACAACTGTACTGATTAAAGAGCTAATTAGTGTACGATTGGATTTTCTAAGATTAACTAGTCGATGTAATTTATTAAGATTTACCTTCGTTGTTATTATTACCAGCAAGTATTATTGATTGAAATTCTTATTGAATTTTAAAAATAATTTCATTGTTGACTTCCTATATAGTTGAAAAGATCTTATCATTTGATCGTGCAAAGAATTCATTAAATACTTTTTAATCTTTGATGTTATTTCCCTACATGTAGCTTGGATGCATGATCCTGAGGCATAATCCCATGCACAGGTTTGTAATTATATAAAACATTTTAACATTAATTTCTATAATCTGATAAATAAAAAAATGTTGTGACTCTAAGCAATTTCTTAATAATTATGATGCAAGCACTCATTATCAACACTGTATATTATTTCTTTGACTTTCACAAATATTCTTTGTATATACTCGTATATATTTCAAGTACATTTTAAATAAGTTTATATAATAGCCTCAAGTTGGAGTTTCTCTAAAAAAAAAGCTTAAATAACAATTATAAGATGAGCACTATGCATGGCAGTGCATATATATATATATAGCACCAAATTAATAAAATTTCAATATTTCTCAACCAAAAATTTAAGGTGCAAAATCAACCAATTTCATCTATGCCCATTCCATGCCATGCATGGATGACCTTTTTAGGAAGAAGCCAGTTATAAGCTGTTTATAGCATCGCCTCAATGAAAATGTTCACACCCATAAAATATAAATATAAAATAAAAGGGGTAGGCTTGTGGGTCTATTATAAAAATGCAATGTATAGCTACCAGGCATTGTTAAAATTTAAGTTATTAGTCTAATGTGAAGTTTAACACTCGCAAAAGGGGGGGATGGACCACTTGTTGAATATGCCTAATTGTTATTCACAGTTTAATGTCATTTAGAATTAGCAATCATTATATAGAATCTATACATCGGAGTAAATTAAGGATATATGCATGCAATGCATGCATGATCATAATGCTAATAATAATAAGCACATATAGGAAAACAATTAAAATTTTGCAAGCTTATCTCGTGAGTCATGCACGGCAATGGTATATACATGCACCTGAAAAGCAAACATATATAGTTATCCAAGACATGCAATATCCGGTTCCAAGTAAATATACGAATTAAGAATATAGCAATAAAGTATAAGTTATTGAGGAAATTTAAAAACTCACAATGGAAGCTTTTAGTAAATGCATTCCAGCATGTATATAACAACGCTGGCAGGTTAAAACAATATAAATCCAATTAAAAGAAATGTTAGCATTTAGACTATATGTATATGTATATAATATAAGTGCATTTAGAAATATATTTATACAGTTAAGTTGTAAAATTTAACCAGGCAACAACGATATGTATAGAGTATATTTGTAATATAGTGTGGAGGCTATATAAGACCTTTAGTTACTTCTACAAACTATACAGACTAATTGTCTTAATATGTATATTATACGAACACGTATATGCATAATTTAGACACATTTTAAAAAGCACAAAAAAAATCTTTTTTCATTACTCAATCCGATAAGAACCTCGATCAGATTTCATTTCTGTCATAATTTGAATTTCTGATATAAAATACATTGAAAAACAGTATAATTGCAATAGATTCTAAAGAGCTATATAGGTATAAGCGCCCCATTGCAGATGAAGTAGGCCTATAGGAGACTTGGATTGACTAAATGATATTTGGGACATATAGGCGTACCCAGGGGGGAGGTTGAGGGTCGACCACCCCATTGAATCCCAAATTACATATAGGAATCTTCCTCTGCATGCTGGGTGTCTGATTCCCTCCCCCAGGTATATCCTAGTTATGCCAAAAGGAACTGGAGGTCAACTATGTCCGAAATCATATAGTATTAAATTACAGTAGGCCTATATATATAGCCTACTCAATGTATGCACTTTTGGCCTTAAAGTAAAACAGTATATGATTAGCATAAAATAGGAAGTAGGTAATAAATGCAAAAAGCAAACAAAAACCCATGGATGATTGGATATTATTCTATATAATAATGTCAAATTTGCCCATACCAGATATATCAGTAAAATATCATTGTAAATAGCCTTGCAGTAAAATTTTTGCAAGGGTGAAATTTCTAATTGTATAATTGGCCTATCTATATGTGATAAGTATACACATGTCGAATTTTGATTCTGTTTGTTTTATTATGCACACTAAATCCATACACATAAATTTCCAATTGCAGATAAATGCATATAAGCATCTTTAAGCCCTACAAATAGGGCTAAAAGTCCCAATGCCCAATCTATATACAGCCACAACTTCGACTGAGGGTTTTACGGCGTCATTATTAAATTTAAGTGAGGGAGAAATGAAAACTAATAGTAACAAAATATGCACAATATATACACATGAACTCTATATATCTGATTTCAAGCTATAAATATATAAGGACTTGTTATTGAATGACTAAATGTCAGCGCATGCTATGGGGCATTAAATATATAACTTGTGAAATTTAAGGCATATCGAATGAATTCAATACCGACACACTAAAATAATACTCTAATTTTCTTCTATATATATATGTATAGTGAATTATTGCTTTCTTTCAGGCAATGTGTATACACTTAGCGCACCTGAATTCGCATGACCCGTGATTATTCATATTACCATTATTTTTAATCTTTTAAATATATATTGAAACCCCATAGGCCATTGCGTTGTTTAGTTTTAGTCTTTATAAAGCAGTCGTCCTTGTATTTTGTTCTACATAATAATAATAAGCTTATAAAATGGGCATGGAGTGCGTGCATGTATGCAGCAGTGCTTTTAAAAAAGCCAAAAACTCATTGCTGACAATTTATGAACATGTCAATTTTTGGAAAATAGACAACTGCAACCTTCACCCGAGACAACAAATTAAATGATGCAAGATGGCGACAAAAGATAATACATATATATATAGTGAAAACGAATTTGGATCAATTGATTTATAATAATTGAAAAATAATGTTCATTAATTTATTTCCTCGTGCCAAATAATTTAAAAATATCTATAGAGATCTTATAAACTAATTACAAAAGGTATTTGTCAGAATGTGTGTTTGTTTATACACCGTATCACTTATACAGTTATATAGTTCTATATATATCTATGTATACAGAAACACTGTAACCTTAATGTTTTGATTTATTCGCCACAATTATGCATAATCTAGGGTACAAAACAATACAATTAATTGCTATTTTATTGTAATTCCCCAAATTTAAATATCTATCCAAAAGTTAATAAATTTCATATACACGTATACACGTGCAGCTGTGATAGTATATATATATCTAAATTAAATAAGGATAAGATCTATCAAATCCAATTGATTGTGCAAGATCAAAGTGTGCATGTACTAAAAACCAAACAAATTTAACGATAAAATATATCATGCAATTGACCTACTAAAACTGGCTACTGCAAAAACAATTGCTGATATACATGCTTATAGTGGGAAGAAATTGTTGGTGAACTATTAAATTGATAAATGCATACATTGCAACAAAATAATCCAGGAAATATATAATTTAATACAAACATTGATGCATATGTACAAGGAAATATTATAATCATGTGTTGTACTTCGCAATATAAGGCATTACAACGTGTTATAGTACCAATAATGGAAGTATTTGCGTCATACAATTTACCAAGTATTAGGGTTGCCACTTTTTTTCCTTAACGTTTAAAGTTAAAAAATTGCCCATAATGTCTATGCATTGTTCACGTTATCAGCTATAGTAATTCACACCAAAGAAAATCATAAATTTTAGGTATCTTGTCACACAGATTAGCCTCAATTTGAAACATTAAATTTGAAAACATGCTTAAAATCCTGGCAAATGTAACGAATTAAGCCGCTGTCCATGATTATGTCATGTGACTTTATTATAGTAAAAGATTGCAGTTGCTGATGAGCAATTGATGGTTAATGTGAATTTATTTAAGAAAATGCTTTCACACTGCACCGTACCCAAATGTTGCAAATTATATAGCTGTAATAATTCAATTGGATACAATAAAGATAAGTCAAGGTACAATGAACAGAAAATTAAAGGGACAGTCCCACCTTACCTCAAGCATTTTTTTGCAAGAAAGATGGGAACAAACAAGAAGAGCGTAGAAATTGAACTTTAATTTATAATTACCATTCAATAGTTATTAATATTAAAACATTCCAATGTGGACAAAAATCTCGATGGTTGATAGTAGCCATATATGTTAAAAGTCATTTTGTCAATCCCTTTAGTAATAAACTTGAAGGCGGTCTAGATGGTGTACAAGTTTTTGCATAACAGAGAATGTGCATAACTACCCAGCAATAGCGATAAAGTGAAGCCAACTTGAATCACCCTTGCACACAGCGCCATTCTGCTTGGGTGAGGGACTAATTATACAAAAATGGCGCCTGTCATCTTACATTTTTGGAAACATCCTGATTTCTGAATTAAGGTAGGCCTATAGGTGAACTCCAATTATTAAAAAGACAGCCCTTAATTTTTTATTACTAATAATCTTAATTCATTTAGCATAAAGTGGGACTGTCCCTTTAATTAAGAAAAATTTGTAATATCAAAGTAACGTGATTTCTTTCATATGATATTAAACTTCAGTAAACCGTATAGCCTGACTTCATTCAAAACCTAACTTTAAGGGTCATTGGCAACCCTGTAACCACCTTTAAGGGATTACCAATTTTGGCCCTACACCATGCATAATAAAACGCACTAGAAGAATAACTCGAGTGGGATTTAGGCCCATACACCAACGCCAAAAACCTCATTAAATTTCCCAAACTTTCCCTGGCAATGCATGGAACCGCTTAGTCAAGTCGGGAAGGGGGAAATGTACCTGTAAGGAATGCAGTGCTTCAAAAACACAGAAGTAGAAACCATGCATGTAAGCAGTAGTAATAACGTTTGTTAATTAATTGTTGTTCAGCATGCAATGACCGACTAAAGTACACCTGAGGCCAACCACTTGACATGCAAAGTAGACGATATTATAGACATGCGCTAAGAAAAACAACTGAGAAAGTTGGAGATGGGCTCCCCCACTGCGAGGACAGCGTTTCAAATCGATTTTGGGGTTAGGGGAAAATCCAACAAGGGGCGACCTTATACCCTCTCGGTTAGCCATTGTTATTATATAAAAGGACATTTTTTCAGAAAAAAAATGGCAGCACACGTCAGTATATATAATAACATGCACTTTCGAGCATGTCATCAATAAAAGAAGGGAGCGAGAGGGATTATCACTTATAAGGTATAGGTGGATTATATGAACTGTAGTAGTCACTTCACTCCATCATCGTATACATATTTGTGTAATTGTGCACATAACTGGAGAATATGTAGGGTGAATGTGAGAGAGTGGACATTTTGGATTTATAGAGAAGGCGTCAAGGCACACGTGTTAACAAGTGGGTATTATTAGATTTTTTTTAATCCCCTTTGAAAAGAAGGGAATTAACGTCAAATTGTATGTATAAGCAGCGAGTGAGTTGCTGGCAACGCATTCATCAGTACTTCTTTAACCACTTTTTACATGGTAAATAACATGAATGAAACACGGGTGAAAAGGATTACATAAGGTGCTACGAGCAAGGTGATTCTAATGGGGTCAAAATAGAAACCATCCCCCACTTAGTCAAATACTCACATTTTTAGTTAGTAAGTCTAAAGGATTAGCAAGAGGGATGCTATAAGGAGATAGGATAATATGATTTTTCCTTATCAAAAAATATACCTTTTGTTTATTTGGGGTAAGCAAAGTGTGGGCAGTATATTTGTTGGATTATATATAGGGAAGACTCATTCAGAGAATTTGAGTTCGAAAAACCTATTTTTTTCAAACAAATTTTCTGATTTATCATTGTCCCATGGCTTCAAAGAAATATATAAAATTGTATTCATTTTTGTTCTAAGAGCCTAGGATTATCACTGATTAAGCATCAATTATATATGGCAATCAGTTACGTAAGTGAGCAAAATGACTACTAATACATGTATATTAATGTACGCTCGTATATACATACATCGTGCCAATTCCAAGATGAAAAAGTTTCTAGAGAAATTATTTTCATAATTAAAGTAAAGAATTCTGCAGAGAAAAAAATAGTGTTCAGTATGTATAGAAAAATCAGCTTTGTCACGATATCTATACAGAAACTTTAAGGCAGTTTACATTTCTGAAGTTATAAATGTAAATGTTCCTGCAGAAATTCTAATCATTAAATTCTGAAATGCAGAACTATATTTTTTTGCAGAACTGCACAGACACGCCCTTTTGGTCATCTCATCAAAAGTTTTCCTTGGAAAGTATTCATATATATATACAAGTGTAGTTGGAATTCTTAAGTCAGGGACTATATACTTTATCATAGGGTAGGCATATGTCTATGTGATGCAATTCGTCAGGCTTTTGAATTTTTTCTTTACAGTTGCTCTCAATAGATGGCACTGATTCTAGCCTATAATTTGCTCGGTTTCCTATACCATGTCAATATCACATTTGTTTAAATACTTTCATATTAAGAATTTACAAGAACTACACAATACACTAATATATTATTCCTAAATTTGATATTTTGCTACAACTTTTACAATATTTGCAAAAGCAAAGAAGAAATATCCTCACAATTTAAATTAATCATAATATAGCAATGCTGAAGTTTTAAATATCTCCATGCAGGACTCTAAAATCTAAGGAATCCCATTAACTCAAATAAAATAGGCATATACATGTCACTTACAGTCAGAAATTAAAACTAAATAAAAAACTAACTGTATTTTACTTGAAAGCACTAAAAAGAAATGCTAAATTCAACAAAATACTATAGTTCCTGTAAAGGTCTTCATGCAGTGTATTAATATAATTATGGTAGCTAGCACTCATCAAGAAATCTTAATTGCTCTTCTGCTTCTGTCTTATCAGTTATATACACAAGAAAAAAAACTATTTATAAACACAATGCATCATTCAGAACATACCGCATAATGCTCGAATTAATTCGCAACAACAAAAACTTCCTTAATTAAACAGAGGAAAGAAACAGAATTAATCGCATTATAGATATACAATTGTGTGCTCGATAGCAATTAAAAACTGGCCCAAGAGAAAAAAATATATTTTTCTAGTTAAGAGATATATATAATGGGATACGAGAATGAATAGACTTGATAATGTCTCCATGATCGATATGAAGCCATTACGAATAAATTAATAAAGACAAATAGATAGATATTTTTAATGCAACCTCCATCACCCGATGTAGACTATACACAATGCGAGTATGTTATCAAAACATCAAATCATTATATCAAAAAGGTTTTTGAGGCGAATGTTTTTCTCCCTCTTCCCAATTACAAATCTGCCCTCAACCCATTTGCATTATAGGGTAAATGTATTTAGGAGGGAGAGAGAAGAGCAAGTTTAAAATTTCAGTTAAAGAAAATGGCATTCCAAACTGGCAGCCGGGTTCCTATTTGAAATTGATTAGGAACCCCCGTTTAAAACTTCCTTGTCTTATTTCTAATAGACAAAATATAAAAGACAATTAGGACGAGTGCAAATCTACCTTATTTACCTTCTGGATATGTCTTAGTTCTTCACTATATAACAATTAAAGACTCATCAAACTCACTATTTTGAAGGTCTTTAAAATCTCATCATGGCGCTGACATACTCCTCCCTCCCTAAACTTTTATTTGCCACCACTCTTACATACATGTGTAATTATCCTCCTATCCTTCCAAACTGCAATTTTCTGTATTGATATAATATATGTATGTTCACATATCCTGTGAATTAGCCATTTAACCAATAATTACTGAAATGGAAAGTCCCACTTTGCACAAAGTGATGTTTAAATGAAAAAAGAGAAAGGGTTAATATGAGAAATGTGATGAAAGCTTACCATGGATAACCCTTACAGAAATGTGGCATATTATTTACACGTATTTCAAATGTATACAAGCATTACATGTTGTTCAAATTAACCACTCTGCCACCACTATGACAACATGGAAATGCTGTGTTTTTACATGTTTTCTCTGATAACATGACAACTACAAGTTAGGCAATACATGTTCTAAACATATAATTTACATGTCAATTTGAACAAGACACCATTTCAATGTTTTCACTCTTGCATGCACTTACATGTCCCAATGCATTATTTTCATGTACAAAACATTGATAACCATGTTCTCACCATGTTTGAAAACATGTAATAAAGATAGTTTCTAGTAAGGAAAAAAAGACGTGCATGGATAAAGAACGTGATTTCATGAAAAATATTGGTCAGTGGTGGCATCCATTTTCATCCCTAAAAGCGCCATCAAGTATACCTTGCTGAAAAATCCCAGAAAATTTCTGTCATATATATTAAAATTCATACTAACATTATAAAAATTGGATTTTTTCCAGAAGTTTTTAATGGAATATACATTTGCTTTTTTTCTTCTATGCACTATTTCATGATGGAAAGCAAAGCTAAAATTATAAATTACAATAATTTTTTTTTTTTGAATCGTAGATTTAAATGAAAGAATGAGAGATAAATGGTTATCTAATGACAGTTAATTTTTCTCATGAATATTTTAATGAAGAATTTGCACTTGATTTAAATTTATAATAACTTATGTAGCCCACCATGAGTCACAAGTTATCGCTGACTAAGCGTTATACTATCAGTTTATAAACTGTAACTACCCTATTACCTAAATTAACACCGTATATGATCGAGTTTGTCAATTATAGATAAGGTTAAGGGCACAATTTTTTAAACCATGATTAAAATAAAAAAATATTAATATGCCTCTGGTTTGAATACACCCGAGTGAAATCATAAATTGCGCAAGCATTCTTGCAGCATTTTCTAGTCAGAATTAGTCTTCAGGTGATAAAAATAATTTGTAAACAGCAGAGAAAATCTCTCTAAACGTTGACAAAGATTTATAGATTTCGCAAAAATGTCAGCTTATAAATTTTATAGGTGGCCACTATCGAGTAATTATAAAAATGCTCGTAAGTCAATATCTGCTGGAGGTATTCTCCTGCCTATACGTGTTATTGTTATGCAACTGGATATATAAAAGTTCAACCACAAATTTTGTATCAAAAACACCTTCAAAGTGTCGTGTCCATTCGTTTTAAATAAATCACTTCAAGAATCATAAATTTATGTGTCCTGCTCCAATTTTTGTAAACCCTTACATTATACATGCATGCAGGTGTAATAACTATATGATTGCAATTAAAATCTAATTCAATGAATTAAAACAAAATACAGTAATAATCGACAATAATATGTCATAACCAATATGGTAATAATTGCAAGTTTTAGTCATATAATTAAACAATTCTATACACTATTCGTGTATGAGGGTATCATACTATATGTACCTGCATGCAAAACACGTTTAAGTATATGAATTCATGTTTACACATGCAAAAATTATAAAAAAACATTATCATGCATACAAAATATTTAAAATAATTGCCATATAGAATGTTGGTCAAATATTTTTCCATTCCCTTGATATTTTGCTCATACATATTTAATATAATTAGTTTTCCTATACAACATGCAGACTTGTAAAAAAAACCCAAATGTTAATTTTCCTCAAATATGAGCAATAAATAATAAAAGTTTTATTTCTTTCTGTTGCATTTTGCATGAACCATGTAATTATAATGCTTTTCTAATGTCATGCAAGTGCATGTTTTCAAGTCATAAAAGTCACTGCAAGTTTATTTTAACAAAAACTTAACAATTTCAATAAACACAAAATCTTTATGAGGACAAAATTTCACATTTTCAAAGCACGTAAATTGCGAGTGCCTTTAATTCTTATCTAGATCAACATGAAAGCTCACACATATAAAACTCAAATTGCTTGGAATTCTCGACTAACATGTTATGTACTGTATAATTAAGAGGAAAAGTTAAAATTTATACTAAACGGTGGTGTAAACTATACCAATAAAACTGAATCTTAAATTTTTTAGTACCATTTTACGTTAATATACACTGCATGATATTTTAAGATATTTTTTTTTGACAAGCTGCTTTCCCCTGCCACACCTTTAACATTGATCCTCCTGTTTCCTTGGAGCTATTTATAAATAAGACTATATATTAAAAGTACAAAAATATGATGTGCACATTCAAAAAACAGACCCCTTGTAAACAATAAATTTCACAATTCATTATAGAGCAAAACATTTATAAAAAAACTATAAGTTTCATATCTATACAGTCACACTCTTAATATCTTAAGACTGAATGTGACGCCTTCTCATATAATTTATAGAATCTTAAACTATAGCGCAATATCACTAACAGTCTTTGATTTTCATTTTTAAAAACATTTTCATGCAACAAAAAATTTAATGTTTGATTGTGACATATAAATGATAAATTCTGGCCAAGTTTCATGTTATCTGGACCTCTATTAACAGCTAGCTGCATGGGTTCACACTAATTTTTACCATGCAGTTGATTTCCCTGACTTTTCCCTGACCAATTTTTAAAATTTCCCTGACCAAATTGAAAAACAAGGGCAAAGAAATACAAGTGGAGTACCACTAAATCTATAGGTAATCCAATAAGTACCAGCATGTGAATGTAAATGCATATGGAGTAGCATTTATCACATCATGCACTTTTCACATTTTTTACAATAGGGTACTTGCATAGATGTTAAAATTGCACTAAAATGCATTGACATCTCAATTTTTACGGTGTTAATTATATATTCAGCATTAAAATGATCACCTTTGCAATATTTAAAGGGACAGTCTCACTTTGAAACAAGTTAATTTCAAACAGTACACACTTACTAGATATGAATGGCTGTGCC
>JAQIXP010004633.1:0-11299 GCA_034700285.1 Proteroiulus fuscus | reverse complement strand
ACACATTAGCATATTTCCAGTCAAGTGGGAGTTCACCTGTATTAATAGATTGTTGAAATAGTTTAGTCAGAAATGAATAATAATATAATAATAATTATAATAGTCCCCCACCCAGACAGAATGGCGCTGCGTGCAAAGGAAGTTCAACTTGGCTTCACTTTATCACTGTGGGATAGCATTCTCTGTTTTACTCAAAAACTTGTACACCATGCATCAAGTTTATTACTAGAGGGGATTTTTGTCCACATTTTGGCATATTTCAAAATTAATAACTACTGAATGGTATAATTGTAAATTAAGTTTCAATTTCTAAGCTCTTCTTGTTTTTTCCCCCCTCTTTCTTGAAAAAAACTGTTTTAGGATAAAGTGGGACTGTCCCTTTAATAAAAATTAGAGAGGTAAATAGACCTACACAAAATGGTGTTTGTCGTGGAGCTATAAAAGACGTCATGAGGCAGCGCCTTCAAACATCCAATCGTATACGATGGCCCAAACTGATATGGAAGGATGAAACTTTTCAAATCTATCAAGGGTAAAACGCCATCTGTTGTTCTCTTTACAAACTCACGTAGGCTCATGCATTGGATATACTGTGTTTCTGCATTAGAATGTAAAGTAAAATGCTATATACACTCCTTTTCAACGGAGGGCTCGAAAATCAGCCAATGAGGAACTGTATACAACGAGTACCACCGTTGGCTATACTTCCCGACAGCTTATCTAACCAGGAGCTCAACCGGCGCTTGCAAAGCGCTTCCCCGAGCAGGAAAGCACGCAGCTCCTGGTTAGATAAGCTGTCGGGGAAGTGTAGTATAGCTACATACTAAAGGGATAACATTCTATATCAATAGATGGCACTGCATGCAGATTTGGTGACGTGGTGTGTGACGCCACTTATTTAAAGTCCCCAATTATATTCATAGGCCTATTAATAGTATATGTAGCAAAACAAAAATAGCACAGCTGCTCATAATCCTTTTAAATGTGTGTCTACAAGTTGAATATAAACAATCTGGTTAGTTCCCACGGTCGCCATTAAGCGTCAAATTAATAGTTAAATATATATTCACGGCAGTCATATAAAGCCATAAGCCGCAAAATCAATGTTGCTCAATGCCATAAATAAACATATCGTTATTACCGAGTAATTTAATACCGTTTTTGCAGTTAATTCTTATACCCTCTCTATATACATAGTCACTTAATCCCTGCAGATTTTTGCCAGAAAATTGGCTTATAAAAACCCTGTTATTGTGGTAAATAAACACTCGAGCATATGGTCAACAGCTTGAGGGTTAAACCTCGGTCATAGAACGAGCATTAATCGTTTGTAAATTGATATTTACAAAATCTATAGATAAAATATTTAATACATTATCAAACAAATATTATTATAATGTATACCAAAAACGGTAGCAAAATCATGCATTGCACCTTTGGTTTGCTTCAATATTGTTGTTTGTAAACAATACAACATAGATTATTGTGTAAACACGTTGATAAGGGTTACACCTATGGTAAGGTCCATAAGTCACCGAACACAGTCACTCAGCTTTTAAAGTTGGATTGACAGTCACTTGAATTGAATTGAATAATGGAGCTGCCTCCTTGGTTGTTCTGGGCTTCTTGTAATTGAGCTGAATTAGTGAGTAGGCAAGACCATAAAGTATACAACAAATTATTATTATTTTGCTCACTATACTTTAGCTGTGTGAGAATTGAACACTAAAAACACTTCATACGTCACAGAAAAATCTATACTTTATATGATTCATAATTCAGACATCACGATTTATACTTCACAGTGAATTTCATATGCTGCAAATTCAGAAAAATTTTTTCCAAAATTTGTGAAGTCATATTGGTGGTGGGGGGAGGGGAGGAAAGGAAGAACTTAAGCTTTGGTGATGTTATGTGATGGAGGCGAGGAGGGGAGGGGAGGGGAGGGGAGGGGGGGAAGGATGAGACCGAAAATGCTTATGGTTTTACAAAACGTCATCTATGGAAAGCCCCATAATTCATTCTTCACACTATGGGGCCGTCCATATATGACGTCACACATTGAGAGGGGGGGGGAGGGGGTTTGGATTTTTGTGACTAAGTGTGACGATGGGGGGAGGGATGGCTTTGAAAAATGTGACGTCACAGGGACAATCCCTTCCAGAAGACAATCAGATCAATCAAAACTTACTGGTGCTACTAGGAAAGTGCATTTTTGTAGCCATTAGAGGAAAAGAATGTTTGAAACTAAATTGTATGTTAAATTCAACTTTTTTTTAGAAATTTCCAAAATGCTTATTAAAAATTTTTCATTATAGAAGGGAGGGGGGGTAGTAAATTTGTGACGTCATTTTTGAGGGGGGATGGGCAAAGAATTTGTGACGATTTGTGACGAATGGGAAGGGGGGGAAGGTCTAAAATCAGCAAAAATAACGTGACGTCATATATGGACGGCCCCTATGTACTACATTTCCCCTTTTCAATTCGAAATTCACAAATGTGTTTGGGAAGTATAAACTATATGAAGTGTGAATGAGCCGTGTTAGGTGACTTATGGACCTCCCAGTATATGCAAACGATTAAACCGACTTCCGAGGCTATACATATACATAAATTATGGCAAAACAAAAAGTTTTTCTTGTTGATTTTCGACTAGGCCTATATACTTCTAATTATAAGTTAAGTTGTCAAGTAGGCCTTACAGTAAGTCGTTATTATTAACTTGAAGGGAAAACCATATTAATAGAGTTCAACAATTTACTTCAAGGTAAATTTTAAATTTATTGCACCAAAAAAAGCATGGGATTTTTTCCCAAAGGTGGGAGCGTCCTGATATACATTCATAAAAATATTATATACCTTGATTAAATATACAGGTAAAGGAAAAGAAATGCGTGGGAAGGTAAAATGGGTTAAGCACGTATTATTAGAGATTATAAGAGGTGCGGATTGACTGCTGCTGAATCACTCAATGGCCACATAATATTAAACAGTGAAATATATACTGAGAGGGAAATCACATTTTAAAATGCTAAACATTTCGCAATATAATAACCAAAGCGATTCAAAAACATTGTAAAATCACCTCTTTGTAATTTTTACAAAACAACTTACAACAAAATAATGTAGGCTACTGAAGAAGCTGCGAGCTTAATATGTTCAATAGGCAATCCGTAACTTTGGTCATATTTTACGCCTGGCGGCCAGGAAGGAAACTATAGGTTTGTTCCATTCGTCTGCTTTGAAGCCATGAATGCACCAAGGGCGGTAACAGGGGGGGAAGAAGCAACGGGGGCAAATGCCCTCCCCCTTAGCCAGCAACAATTGCTGCCCAGTAGCCAGAGAAAACTGCCCTCTCCTATACCCTGTAATATGCGATTGCCCCCCTTAGCAAAATCCTGCATCTGCTCCTGGAATGCACGTGCCTATTTCATTGATACTTGCTCAATTTCGCACGTGCCTATCACGTAGATACTTGTTCAGATTTGCACGTGCAAGTTGCCACGTGACTAATTATGTAGTTTCCTTCCTGGCCGTTAGGTGTAATTAATAACCGAAGTTAATGTTAGTCTTATTATAATAATGATGGATAAAATAGCTGCTCGACAAATGCATGTCAGAAAAAGAATGGAACTCCTTTAGTGTATTATGACTATAGGCCACACTTCAATGCATGTAAAAAAAAGAATGAATTAACTCCTTGTATAAAAGTTATACTTATATATGACTAGGCTGCACACTTCAACGCATGAGTTGACCCACATTAACATAATAAAATTAACTATGACAGGCCTAACCAGAGTGACAAAACTGTCACAATAGCCTTAAAAGCTTAATTATTCAATATGCTATGGATGACTCAGTGAGTCCTTATTCTGTGTTATGTAAAAGTTGACCCTTGCAGGAGGGATTATGGAACACCATGTGGTCAGTGCCTGTGCATTCACGACCGAACTGATTCACGCAAATATTGCCAGAAAAGCCCAGGAAGTTGGACCGAAAACCATTTCCGATTAAACTGGAGCGCCATTAATCTTCCAAACTAAATACAGGGTGACCCATAAAAATAAAAAGGTAGAACATTTAAGCACCCCCTCCCGGCGTTTCACTTATTGTTTGATGGGAAAAGTATTATGTATTTTTCCTCTTTAAAAAATATAATGTATACGAAATTGCATATATTTAGAAGGTTCTCTGCATGGCCTTTCCATCAACATGGCGCCAACGTTGCTGCAAGACAGCTCAGGGCCAGTGTGTATATTAATAGATTGAGACTGGCGCCAATAAACACATCTATAGAATACGTATAATTAGGACAACATGCAAAATGACTATATATTCCACTGACCATATGTTACCAAACTCAAAATCTTGACGTTTTCTGGACAATTTCTATAAAAGTTGTCATTTGAAGCAATTAAAATGCATTATATGGAAACCATGGCCTATAAAAAAAATAGATAGCAATTCCAGGTAAAGCACAGCATATGGTCGGCCATCTTGTCTTTCCAACTTTTTATGCCCAAATAAAAAACTGACCTGAATATCAATTACTAATGAATAGAGAGAAGAACAGCTCCCAGGCCTATATAATATACAACGTGAACAAACCCCATAGTCCATATAATTACATACAAAGTATAGACAATCGGTTACTTTGGAAAAAAAGGGTTATTGAATTTGAAAACAATGGATTTGTTTTCCTATACGAAAACTGAAAATGCACCCAAAAAGTTTTACCTTGCTATATACGCTCGCAGTCTGCCTCAAATTTCAAGTGGGGGAAGACTGCCCCCACCTTCCCCCCAGTATCTTTTGGGCACTATTTACCGAGCATGGACCCACGCTCTGATTGGCTTAGAAGCCTGAAGAGCAAACCAAAAAGTACCTAGCTGTCAGTGCATGCAAGATCCCATTACTGCAATGGCTTTTTCTGCAATTGCCAGTGGCGGATCCAGGGGGGGGGGGGAGAACGATGGGGTCCGGACTTCCCCCCTTGGCCGACCAAAAGTGCAAATTTTCGAATACATTCCTATAGAACCATCCCACAATTTGGGTGATTTTTAGTCCATTTTTGAGTGTTTTTGAGCAAAAAAGTCGCCTGCTGTGCAATATTCTGACAATTTGTGCAATTACGTACAAAAAAACCATCAACTTTTTTCCTGGAGTCCCTTCCCCCTCCCCTCCTAAAAAGGATTTAAGCAAGTGATCTTGATTCTTGGATTTATAAGTGTGTTAATTTGAATTACTTGTGACACCACAGCATCAGGGGCGCAGCCAAGGGGGGTTTTGGGGGTTCAGTGGTTCACCTCCCCCCCCACCATGACCAACATTTTGCCTATGATAACTCCTGTTTTTCTTAAAAAATCACGAAAATTTTAGGGGTTTCCACCCCCAAACCCCCCTTCCATTTGTAAATCTTGGCTGCGCTCTGCCCAGCAAGGGGGAGGGCGGGTTTAAGCCAGAAAAATGTTAAGTTTATTAAAAAAAATTCTATGTTGGACACCTCCATAACAAAATCCTGGATCCGCCAATGTCCCCCCCCCATCAGTTTTCTTTTTCTACAATATATGGTTCACATTTGAGAGAGATTGCGAAATTTCGTGATATTATTTACGAAATTATATAAAATGAAACTCAAATTTGGGAAAACGTCAGTCGTGTATGCATTTGTATATATATTTCGCATTTGAGGTTGCGAAAATAGAAAGTTTCGTTCAATTTTATTAAAACCCCTCGAACCAATGGCACTAAGAGAGCAGTGTGACCAAATAACAAATACTGCCTATTTGTCCCTACCTTCTGCGGGTTTCCTGCTGGTACCTCCTTATATCTGGCAGCATTGGAATTTCGCTTCATTTATTTCAAGTCTCATTTAAAATTATGAAAAAATAAATAATTTTGTGAAATACAATTTGCATTTTCGTGAATATATAATTTTAAAGGAACAGGATACGACATTTTCAATGGAAGATTTCGTGAATTAAACGAAATTAACGAAATTCGCAACCTCTCTAATTTACTTTCGCTTAACTTTTCAAATAATTTCGAAATCACCCCCACACCAGCCCCCTTCCCCATGAAAATGACTAAGGCACAAACTTTGTGGACAACGCTAAAATTCCATACAAATTCCAATGCTTTTACAATTTTTTTAAAACCCAAAATGTTTTTTAAAAATCATTTGAATGATGTCACAAAATCCCGTCTTTTATTCATCCGGGCCATCCCATTTACCGATGAGTAATACCCACAAAAAAATTGGATTTATTGTCAATTATGAAAATGTACTTAATAACACTGGTAGTATAAGCCTAATGAGGTGTGGTTAGCCACAGGTGGCGCTGTGAAATTGCGTGGTTAAACAATATAAAGCATTATATTTTGTGATGTAATCTTTTTCTCTCTCTTAGTCATATACATATACTGCTATGTAGGCCTATATATTGCTATGGGTCGTGAAGAGGTGAATCGTTACAACCTTCTTTGCATTCCTTAAATATTTGCCAAAATACATTCAGGTTCGTTCACTTAACAAATACATCAATGCGTCATTTGGGTGACCTCTATGAATTTGTTTTTCACAAAAAATATATATATTATATTTGAGGGTATCATTTTACCAACTAGGACTAGAATTTATTAATTCACGTTACACTTCTGTTTAACATGCAGGAACTGCCTCACATCCAAATTTCTGTAGCACGAAATAGTAAATATTGGAAAAGTTTATTTTATTAAAATATTGAAAATATGGGATATTGCCTTAAATTTCCTCAAAATATAGGCCATTTTCCCCCCTTCAAATTGTTGAATTCATCGGATATATATATTTTTATCAAACTATTGGAAATTAAGGATATCTTTTATCAAAATATTGGAAAGTAGGGATATTTTTTTTATCAAAATATTGGAAATTAAGGGTATTTTTTTTTATCAAAATATTGGAAACTATAGGGAAATTTTTTGTCAAACTATTGGTAATTAAGGATATTTTTTATCAAACTATTCGAAATTAAGGATATATTTTTATAAAACTTTGTAAATTTAGGATATTTTTTTTATCAAAATATTAGAAATTAAGCATATTTTTTATCAAACTATTGTAAATTAAGGATATTTTTTATCAAACTAGTTATTGTAAATTAAGGATATTTTTTATCAAACTATTAGAAATTAAGGATATTTTTTATGAAACTATTGTAAATTATGGATATTTTTTATCAAAATATTGGAAATTAAGGATATCTTTTATCAAAAAATTGGAAATTAGGATTTTTTTTTATAAAAAATATTTGAAATTAATGTAATTGTGAATTTTTTGAACGTCCCCAATTTGAAGGACATGCATTGGCAAGTGAAAATTTTTAAAAATGAAGATTTTTACATAAAATTTAATACACAAACTATCAAATTTTAACAAAAAGAAGACAATTCTTTTTCCACTATATACACCTATGAATGTATGGCATTTCCTATATCAAGAATGTCCCACATAATATGCAAGTCAAACTCCCATGGATTTGTAAAATATTTTTCAAAAATTTAGCCAAGAATTCAAAATCCTAATCCTAACCATATAATGTAAATGACAAAAAATAAGCAATAAAATTAGATTATATTATATAGGAGCAATGCTCAGGAATTACATGTACCAGGTAATAGCAAACTATAGATAATCCATTCATAACAATAGGCAATTTATAATGAAAATCTGCATAAAAATAGCCTGCGTGGCAAACTCAAGTTGATCCCATGGCATGACACTTTTATCCATTTATGGACTTATATTAATTCCACCTGACATAGCCAGCATGCCATTAAAGTTTGGGAGGTCACGGAACTGCCTTGGCCATGACACTTATAGGAAGAAACGAATACTTTATGTCTACTTGAAAGGGCTTTTTGGTTCAATATTTCTTAAATATAAAAGTAAAAATACATTTCCCAAAATTTCACAACAACGTTCGGTTCTGGTAAACAGCCGTTCATATCAACTCCGACGTCATAAGGCAGCGCCTTGCCTTCCCAACATGCATCACTCCTCACATTGAGCATTGTAGGTAATCAGAGCCGATTTAATGAAAAGGGCGATGCATGCTGGGAAGGCAAGGTGCCATATAGTAATGAAAGGGAATTACGGGAAATTGCCTTACCTAATTTTTCATGCTTTTTATCCTGAAACCAACTTGTTTCAAAGTGGGACTGTCCCTTTAAACAAATTCACTAGAATAATTAAAAAAGTGCATTTTCGTATGCATTCTTAACTGATTCATTGGCATTATACTTTTCAATGTGTGGGGGTCAACCTACTCTGTGAGAAAAACGAGTGCATCCTAATTTGAAGCATATCACATACTCCATACTATATTAAATATATAATTATTATACATTGTGTATACGATAAGAGTTGAAATTGGCATTATTTAAGAAGTAGTAAGTAGTGCATACACACACATACAGCTTAAGGCGTAGGCGTAAAAGGTTACCATTTTCACCTCACCAGAGTTTGACCCTCCAGGTGAGTTTTTAGTACAGGTAGAGTACGCTTTTTCCCACAGTACCAGCTCTAGTATGGAATATATTAATAAAGAGCTCCTTGAATTCTGCTCTCATTTTGACCTGCCATAGAATACACCTGTGTGAAAACCTCATTTGAAATATAGGCTGGAGCAACTGAAGCAAACTGGGTGGAGTGCTTGATACGGATGCTACAGCCAGGATCGTTAAGGGGTCAAAATGTTCGTGGGTTTTGGGCTTTCTGGCCCAGGGCTGACAGTTGCATGCATGGATTCGTAGCATGGAAGAGCGCTTGGAATGTGTAAAATGCGCATATTTAAAACATGGTTTTGAAAAGTTTTCAAAATGGACATTTGCTCCAGGACAGGGAGGTGGCGTGGGATCCTTACATCTTAAAACGCCTTTAGACCAAAAATTAATTTTATTTATTATTTCATATACTGGCATCTATATTAGCTATATATAAGTATATCAATATTATACTTCTGAATATAATATTCAGTGCATGGATTTGACCTCTTCAGGTGCTTGTCTTGAAAATTAATAAGGGGCTACATTTGCAGTTGCAACTACTGCTAAATTGGGTACCTTCAGGAGTTCAAGAGGTTGAAGAGGGCGATCTTATCGAAATGGTTTAAAAAAGTATATAGATTGAGAAACCCACAGATAATAATTCATAGTTATATAATATATATATATATGGTGCTAAGAAACATAGGTTTTAGGGACCGTTCAAATATTACGTAACACTTATCTTTTGAGATTTTTAAAGGGAAGTGTTACTTCAAAGAGCTTTTAAATGTCATATTTAAAGGCATTACAACAAAATGTCATAAAAAAAATCACAATTTTTATGTAAAATATGGCAGAGCCATATTGTCTGATCTCAGGATTACCTGAATCGTATAATCCCAGGAAGTTTTAGCACCAGCTAGCCTATTTAAATTGTACACACTTACTAAATATGAATGGACAATAATAATTGCTAGTTTCGATATTGAAAAAAATCATGACTTTTGTCAAATACACGTTTGCCGCCATTTTTTAACAGATTTCAGCAGACACTGACAGTTGATGGCGCCCATGCATGCGTGTCTACATTTTTCACGAGAACTGATGCCTTTTATCCAATAGAGGGCGCTACATACTGTCAGTAAAATGGCGCCTACTTGGGCTTTGCATTTTTAACCAAATCTATGTATGCAGGACATTTTATTTAAAGATGATGTTTAAGTCACCACTTTATGACGTTGGAGTATTCTCCTAAATGTGGGATAACCCCCCTATACCAAATGGCATCATTATATGCTGATCGTAGGGTACTGAGTTGATTTGAATTAAAGATTGGTGGGCTCAAATTAAATTGCAATTTTCATGCCTATCCAAATTTTTCATGCTCTTTTTCCTACAACCAACTTCATTTAACGTGGAACTTTCCCTTTAAATTTCTAGATGCAACATGACTGTGGAATTTTTGAAAATGCATTTAATTGTACTATATTTTTTTAGGGTGGCCATCCTTTTCCAAGACATTTCTGATTGCATTCAAATACGAGCGAATGAATTAATTTTCAACCCGGGTATTGACATAATATGGTATAAGGCAGAAAGTTATACAAATTTTGCTTATTTTTCATTATTACAGAGAAGTCAATTATTATGCCAGTTTTGATTCACAGTGTTATAATATTATACAAGGAATACAAATATAAAATGCGATTGTATATATAAAATTCGTCATAAAACGCACGGTTCATAATAAGTCTGCACTGGAGATATTGCGCGAAATAATCATCGCACCGAGAGGTGAAATCCCAGGAAAAAAGTCGGTGTGATTTTTTTCTGTTGAAGATTAGTTTCTATTGTCTTATTTTAAATGAACATTTTCTTGATAAATGCAAATTAAGAAGAAGAAGGTTGGTTCAACCGCCTTTTCTTTTGGCGGCTTTTGTCAATACTTTTGCCTTTTTATTTTTCTTTATACCTCTAAAAGAGGTTTCAGACCTACTAACACAATACAAAGAATAGGTATCACAGGAAAATATAGGACGTTTTTAAAAAATAAAATACAGGAATATTACGGTAATTTTTTTTTTTTTTTGATAGGAATGCAATATTATACCAGCTGATAAAACCATTTTGAAATGCATTATACAATAATATTTTAGGGGATATTCCAAAAAGGCAATTAAAAACAATTTATAAATAAATGTATGTTTTAGAATACATTTCCAAATGCATTTGAAATGCAATAACGTAACATTTTTTTACGAAGAGAAAACCTTGTATCTATATCTGAATCTGATTATGACAATTACCTGAAGGTACAATCTCACTTTGAAAGAAGTGGATTGTAGGAGGAAGAGTATGAAAAACTAGAAAAGGCATTGAAATTGCAATTGGATTTGAGCCCACCAATCATTAAATAAAATGTCCTGAATTCATGGATTAGGTTGAAAATGCAAAGCCCAAGTAGGCGCCATTTTACTGACAATGTGTAGCGCCCTCTACTGGATCAAAAGCTTTAGCTCTCATGAAACACGTACACAAGCATGTCCTATAGAGGGCGCCACCAACTTTCAGTGTCTGCTGAAATTATGGAAAAATGGCGCCTAACGAGTATTTGGCAAACGTTTTGATTTCTTCAATATGGAAACTGTTGCAATTATTACTGTCACACTGGCAGCCATTCATATCTATAGTATAGTCTATCTCACATAGACTTTGCAGCCGTGCAACAATGTGTATTCATCCACAGGTGCATGAGGGGCTTTGGCAT
>JAQIXP010004632.1:0-11301 GCA_034700285.1 Proteroiulus fuscus | reverse complement strand
TGATCACGTTCTAAAACAGTAAAAATCACGCCACCTTCCAGCAAATATCGACAATACATAAGGTAAATTGACGTTCTATAGTGCTGCCCTTAGCTTAGTCTTGTTCTCTATATATAGTGCTTAGAAAATGTTTCATGCATTCTTGGGAAGGATGCAAGTCGTCAGCCATTAGCTGTAATATTCATTAACATAGCTTTACAAATAACTACTTATTCTTAATGAAATTGATATGTCTGGTTTGATGCAAAAACATTTTCAACAAATTTGCATATTAAGAAACACAATTTTTGTCTGCATCAGATTATAACTTGAAATTTAAGCACACAAAACAGCAGCAGGTGCTGGATTTAACAAAGGGGGACAATGACCTGACTTGCACTAAATCAGCAGGATTTTTCAACCAACTAATTAGCGCTTTGAAATTTTTAAATTAAAAATTTTAATTAAACAAATATATAATTTTAGCAGTTTGGGATCAAAATCATTTGCATATGGGTACAAACCATAGGAATAACATTGACCCCCTCACCCCCCCCTCCCCCGATCTCTTTATCAAACCTTACAATCCCACCAAAACTTAGGATTGAAGATCGTTCTTAAAGGGAAAATCCCACCTTGTAGCAAGTGATATTTAAATTGTACACACTTATATATATAGATATTAATGGCTGTGACAATAATAATTGCAGCATGAGTTTCCATACTGAAGAAATCGAGACGTTTGCCAAATACACGTTAGGCGCCATTTTGACGTGATTTCAGCAGACACTGAGTGGGTGGCGCCCTCTAGGGCACGCGTCTACGTGTTTTATGAGATCTGATGCCTTTTATCCAGTAGATGGCGCTATGTACTGTTGGTAAAATGGCGCCTATTTGGGCCTTGCATTTTCATCAAAATCCATGCATTCGGGACATTTTCTTTAATGATTGGTATACTCGAATAAAATTGCAATTTCCATTAATTTTATAACTTTTCACGCTTTATTTTCTTCCTACAATCCACTTTCGAAGTGGGATTTTCCCTTTAACATCCACCTTTTTTGTGATTAATGTATAACCTTAAGTGCATATAAGTTTGGGATTCCTGGTTCATGGTTCCATAGCAGTATTATAACATATGTACAATGCATTTGCGGCGAAAAATGGTCCAAAACAAATTTTCATTATAGACACAGGTGTAAAAAGGTGCCGAAAATGCATTGGTTAAGTAAAAGGACTAGCTTCTCCTCGTCATTTCTCATACAGATTATAACTGAAACTTATAACTCTTAAATTACCTCAAGATCCGACTCTTTAACTTCTCCCCCAGATATCATATTTTAGCATAACAGTTTTAAATTAAATCTGGCACATGTTACCAACTGTAACAAAACACACACACATAATACAAGTCGAGCTGATGCCAATCTCAAAACACTGGCATCCAAAAACACCTTCCTGTTTATCCCAATTTTGACATTTATGCTTTCAACAACAATGATGTGAAGCAGAGCTAAAAAAACCAAAACACACCCCAGAAATTAATTCCTGCCACGTTAATGTACTTTAAATAGGTACAGCGAAATCAACCTACTGGAAATCCTGCTTAATTTTGTATCAAAAAATTGCATTAATTCCATGCGCCACACACGCGTGTAACACGATACGTACTCTGTCTTGCAATGCTTCAGCAAATCTTAAATTTTTATTAAAAAAAACCCCATGAAAACGCCATTTTTTATATTAATAGGATTTTAGCAGGATTTAAGTTTTCTATTGAAGATTCATGAATGCCTTGTTAATTATGAACAACAGAAGAAACTTTTTTTTTTAATAGTTCACAGTTAGAAACCCCATACATGGTTACTACGAATTTCTGTAAATAAAATTCCCTGAGTTTTCCAGGTTTTCCAGGGTCATTTTCACATTTTTCCAGGTGCAAAAACATTTATTTTGGATGGTGCAACAATGACAAAAATGAAATGCACAAATTTCAAAGCTAATCATTTGCTTCCCATTGAACAGCCGAGATATCATTTTTGATTTTTGCAGCAGCCAATTAGGCAAACCATTTTTTTGTGCTGATTTTCTGGATAATGTTAAAAAAAATTACAAAATAAAAAAGCTGATATTGAAAAATCAAAAATTACAGGTTTCATATCAAAATTTCCTGAGTTTTCCAGGTTATCCAGGGTGAATATGAGTTTTCCAGGTTTTCCAGGTTAGTAGTAACCATGCGATAACTAACCAACTCATACAGAAAATTATGAGCCACCGTAGAAGCTCTGGTCATCCCCCCCCCCCATTCCCTCATGGTTTATTCAATGAACCAAGTATGATTTTCAATGAAGGTCTATATTCAATGACTTCAACTCTACTATAATCTCCGAGCTTCAAAAATAACTTTATGAATTAAAGCACTAGTTTTCATAATATCACACTAAGGATTTGATCAAGTCCACCAACTTGGGTTGATTTTCACGTGTTATAGCCAAGGTTTAAATGCCCCGATATGTAAATCATACAAAATGTATAACTTTTTGATAAACACTTTTAACCATAATAATTTTTTGTTATGACTTTCCTATTCCCTTTGTCTAAGTACGAGTTTTTACAACATGATATTATTCTACGACCTGGTAGACAACTTGTTAACCAAATTGATGCATTTTAGTCCCATTTCCTGACTTCATTTCTTATTTCAAATAGAAAGTCACTGTCATGATCGAGTTCCACACTGAACAAAAATCCGACTAACCTAATACTATAGTTCACTTTAAATACACCTATAATACCCAATTCACACGGACGTTTTAATCATGATCTAAATTTCCAAAACTATTTTTGGAACCAATTGAGCACGAGGCTTGCCCAACTGGTTCCAAAGACAAAATAATATCTAAAATATAGTCTAGATCACGATCAAAACGTCGGTGTGAATGGGGTATAATGAGCTGCGCGCACATTTGAGCAATTACATATGGAATATGCACGTGCAACCAATAGTTTTCCTTCCTGGCCGCCAGATGGAAAACGAACGAAGTTAAGTTTACGCGGGACGCATTACGATAAAAAGCAAGAGCACATACCGCTAAATTCGCAATCACATTGTAAGGCTATCCTTATTTGTCCGTGGGAAATATCTTCATTCACACCCTTTAACCAAGCCAACATGGCCGCCAATTGCACCTTAACATAACTCAACAAAAATGCTCTCACTCTCTTCCTATATTCGTACCGACACGAGCAGCCAACGTTTGCCAAATGGAAAATACTATTTATAAACCCCAACTAAGTTCACCTTAAATATGTGGCAATGTTTAGAGCCATATATATATATATATTTTTTTTTGTAAATAAAAAAATGCAGTCTTCTTCCTTATTGAAAAAAATTAAATAAATGCGAAACGAGAAGAATGGGAAGAAAATTCAAAAGGGATTCAACGCTGCTTGAACTTTTTGAATAAAATAATAAAATAATAATAATAATAATAATAATAAGGTTGAAGTGATTTTAAAAGAAATCATGCAGGTGTGAACTAGCTTTTGTGAAAAAAGTAATGTGTTTGGGGAATGAAAATAAACCAAGTGGAATACTACAGAAAAACCATGAAAATTACGTCAAGTAATACTAATGATGTAAGTGTCTCTCTCTATTTTCATTATAACATCATTTAAAGGGAAAGTCCCACTTTTAAACACGTTGATTTTAGGAAGAAGAGCATGAAAAATTAGGAAAGGCATGGATATTGCAATTGAATTTGATCCCACCAATCATTAAATAAAATGTCCCGAATACATTGGCTTTGGTTGAAAATGCAAAGTCCAAGTGGGCGCCATTTTACTGACAGTATGTAGCGCCCTCTCTCATTTCTCATCATGAATCAAATGACTTTAACTGAGTTTTCCAGGTGTTCAGCAACATTCCCTGAGCCAATGCATTTTTACCAGTTTTACTAATATATTTGTGTAAAATCTAATGACTGGGAATTTCTGAAACTTTCCTATGCTTATTATATGCAGCTGTTAGTCTATACGCACATTCACGAGTGTTATAAAATACTAAAAAAATGTAAAAATGACAGGTTGTATTTTTTTCCTACCTGGTTTAATTCTCCCATCCTGATGAGCTGCGCCATATTTCGTCAATGATTCGATAACAACGGGTCCATCCTGGGTGTTTTCAGCATGACTCTTTATTAAAATGATAAAAAAAAAATAAATAAATAAAAGTAAATAAATAATACACTGGCCTACATTCATTTAGCTTATCTTTTTTTTCCATAGTATTTAATAAAATAACGATTTATGAGTAAATAGATGACTAACTACTCCATGTTCACCCTTATCCTATGGTTCTATGTTATATTTACATATACAACTTTCTTATATTTTTATTAAAAAACTAAACAGAACCAGGCTGTGAAATTTTGGAAAATACATAATTTTTCTAATTATATTGTCTGCTAGCAAAATAAAATTTCAGGGGAATTTAAAAGGGAAAAGGGGGGGGGGGAAGAAGAAGGGGGGGGGGGAAAGGGAACATTAATTTTCCCATATAAGGATGAAAGCAGAATATATTGGTACACAAGGCTAGTTTACTTACCATTAATTTAATGCCGATATCTCCATCTATCTTCTCGAGAACCACGTTGAAAACGTTGGTACAATAATTCCATTCCCGTAACATTATTTCCTTTGAGTCTCTGTGTCCAGAAAATTTCAATTGCAAATCTGAAATAATTATTTTTAATTAATGTTTGAAGGAAAATCATCGATCTTTCATTTGCCTCTAGAAAACGAAGAACGAAACAAGCCTGCCCTATGAACATGTTAAAAGGGAAAGTCCCACTTTGTAACAAGTGATATTTAAATTGTTCACATTTACTAAACATGACTGGTTGTGACGATAATAATAAGCAGCAAAGTTTCCATATTGAAGACATCACGACGTTTTGCCAAATACACGTTAGGCGCCATTTTTCCATAATTTCAACAGATACTGAAAGTTGGTGGCGCCCTCTAGGACCTGAGTGTCCTATGAGAGCTGATGCCTTTTATCCAGTAGAAGGCGCTACATGCTGTCAGTAAAATGGCGCCTATTTGGGCTTTATATTTTCAACCAAAACCATGTATTCGGGACATTTTATTTAATGATTTAGTGGGCTCAAATCAAATTTACTTTCCATGCCTTTCCTAAGTTTTCATGTCCTTCATCCTAAAACCACCTTCTTCCAAAGTGGGACTTTCCCTTTGAAGGAAGGCAAGTTTTGTAATACGTTAACAAGAGGTCATCTTAACTTACATTATAATGGCAAATACATGTTTCACGTTAATTTTGAATTCATGATTTAGGCATTGCACGTGCATAGATAGAATTACCACCATCATTCATTATATAACATTTTACAATAATTTTTGGAACAACAATTTGTTTACTAGGTTTATAGGCGTATATTATTCTCCAATAAACTCAATCCTTATCAGTTTTTAAGAAACTTTCCCATAAAACTTTTATTTTTGAGTTTCAGCATATAGAGTCTAAGCAGTAACTTAATTTCAGACCCTTCTCTTTGTTTTTGCACTCAGTCGTACGAGGGCGCCAGTGGCATTGCCTAATTCCTGTAAATGCCTAATGCATTGCCTAATTCGTGAATTGCAATGAGCAAATTAAAAAATGCATTTATAAACTAACAGACGAACCAGTGAAAACCGTAGAATTCCCATTAGTGTTTGATTCTGTGTTTATTAGTGTTAATGGATGACCATCACCAAATAACTAAACATAAATAAAATAAATGTTAAAAATGTTAAAAAAAAATAATTAACAACATTCCAAGTTGCATGCTTTTAAACAAAAGTTAGTCTGATTTTAGCAGCCATTTTTTTCAGTTTACTTTTCATTCTGTAAAAATGCACTGGATAATAAGCAGTTCACCTTACATTTTCTGTGCATTATTATCCAATGCACAGATTCAAAAACAAAAAATATCATCATGAAACCTACCTGTTGACAATTTTCAGGACGATTTGAATTAAAGGCACTGTTATTTTCTGGTACTTTCGACTCCCGTTCCTTTAAGGTATGATCCGATCCAATACGTTCAGCATGAAAATTCGTCAAAAATGACCGAGTATCCGTTTTTCTCCTTCGGTCATCATTTTTTAATGATCCATTGGGACTTTGGACCAGGATCCACTTTTGATGCGGTTCGCTATCGAGTTTTTCGTTTCGCGGCATTAATTCCGCACAGTTTTTCGAGTGCAAACGTGGTGTAGAATCGAAAACTGACATTAACGTCGAATCCTTAGTCGACAAGTGCGCAAATACGCTTGGACTTGGACCCGAGTCGGACGCCATTTGTAGAGGCACCACGGCTTGGGATAAAATTAACTGGACCCTTACAGCAGTATTTCTAATTAAATCCACGACCTTTGGGTAGGGAAGGGACTCGACGTACTTCCCATTAACAGCCACAATCCGATCTCCTGTTAACCATAATGGAAAATCATAACAGGCAATGCATTTTTGTCACATATTTACAATTTAAAAAAAAATGAAAGATTTGACTCATATTAAAGAGAAAGTCCAGTCTTTGAAGCAGGCTAATTTCTTTTATGAGGGTAAATACAGAAATGCAGGAATAAAGCGAGACTTTCTGTTTAAAGGGAAAGTCCCACTTTGTATGAAAGTGATATTTAAATTGTTCACACTTACTAGATATGAATGGTTGTGACAATAATAATTGCATCAGTTTATATATTGAATAAATTACGATGTTTGCCTAACACATATTAGGCGCCATTTTCCATAGATTTCAGTAGACCCGGACATTTGGTGGCGCCCTCTGGGACAGGCATGTCTTCACTTTCCATGAGAGCTGATGCCTTTTATCCAATAGAGGGTGCTACGTATTGTCAGTAAAATGGCACCAATTTGGGCTTTGCATTAATTTTCAACCAAATCTATGCATTCGGGACATTTTATTTAATGATTGGTGGGCTCAAATCAAATTGCAATTCCCTTGAATTTTATAATTTTTAATGCTCATTTTCCCACAACCCCCTCTTTTATAGTGGGACTTTCCCTTTAATTACTTTGAAACATTAAAATCACATTTTACCTTGCTTTATATTTAGCGAGGCATTCTGGGTATCCACAGACTGAATGTAGGTGGCTCCATCTACACCCTCGCAAACTTTGATTCCCAAACTGTTATTCTCTGCATTTCGGCACAAACAAACTCGAGTAATTTTTCGTTCGGACGACTTCTCGATCCCAGTCAAATTTGCGAATCTTTCTGCCAGAGATGCGTTGACTGTCACTTCAGGATGAGCCACAGGTGTTCCATCTTGAGATTTTGGAGTGGAATCTGGAAGAAATCTCTTTTAAATAGTCGCCAACCAACCAAAAAATAAATAAATTTTAAAAAGAGTAATAATTTCTTACCCAAGATAATGGCATCGCTGCGACAAGGCGTCCATATAATTTCCATACTAATTGGGTTACTTTCCTCTAAAGACCCGTTGCGAATATTTTCAGAATGTCTTTTCAAAATGGCGGCCAATAATTTTGCCTTTAATGCACTTTTTCCACGCTGCCGCGTAGATCTTTTGGATTTATCCACATTCATCGGATTTGGTGAAGACGAAGCTCGAAAAACCTTTTTCTTTGATGCTTCCAAAGCTTTTAAACTTCGAGGTCTTAAAATAATACTAGATTGTTTTAATTTAACAAAATATAAATTTTGCTTGTTTTTCAAGAATGCATACCTTCTTTGCGAACTGCATTCTTCAATTAGATCTTTTTTTGTTCCAATGTCATAATTTCTTTCATTATTATTAGTTTCTCCTATAAAAACAAACCAATTACAAACATTAACCATGAAAGCTGAAGAATGGGCAAATGCTGCCTTATGACGTTATTCGTTTGAAAGCTTTTGAAGTTTTTATATTTATTTATTTAATTTTTTACTTTCACAAACAATATATGGGTTGGTTTCAATGCCATCTAGTGACAATAATAGTTGTATGAGAGGCATGAATTTCAACATACCATATCGTTTATTGGCAAAAAAATGCTTTCCCCCCCTTAATTCAAGATATTTTTCAGCAACAAGCTAATTCAGAAATCCTCGTAAATCTTCGGTTACTTACTCTCTGGACAAACATCCACTAAGTCTTCGGTCTGTGAGATCAATCTCAAATGTAATCGATGATGACAAGTGGCCAATTGAAATAAATATTTTCCTCTATACCAATACAATAAAAATAAAAAAATCACCAACAAGTTTTCAGTGGCAAAACCCAATTTTTAAAGTAAAAAAAAAATCAACTCACAAATTGTCTTTGGTATAAAATCGATATTTCTGCAAATGACTTTTGAGATTTCTGTGTTGCAAAGTGAAGAAGAAATGCCTTTTATCGGACCAGATTCGTAAGATATTTTCCCACAAATAACGTTGCAATTCCAGTTTGGATTCACCCTCCGTCGGAATATCCTCGTCGAAAATGGAAATTCCCTGAAGAGAAATTCCAAGCAGGACCTGGGACTCCGGATTACTGTTATCCTAAAAAAAAATAAAAATCACAACTCTCATTTAAAAAAATTATATTCACCTTAATAATGGGACATTCCCTGTAACACAGAAACATCAAGAAGCCATTTTGCGTTTTCTCTGGTGTAAATCACAATGGCTTACATTTTACAGATTATGCTTAAAACATAAATTCTCACCCTGAATACGCCGTGAAAATGATAGCCGTAGTCCGACAGCATCTGAACTTTGTTGAGAAAATTTTCCCTGGCCAAATCGGTCGTCATACCTCGATGGCTCAGGTGAAGTTTTACCAGCTGATTTCTGATACTTTCGCCATCTCCATTTTCGATTATCCAAGCCGGAAAGTAGTGGTCAAGTGTGACCACATTGCAAGTGTCATTTCCGTGCTCCACTTGCATGGCGTACGAGGCCAAAATCATGCAATTGGTCCGATTACTGGAAATTCGCTTTTCCAAAACATCTTTTCGTAGCTGGAGGTAAAACATATGTCTCGTAGTCGTATGCCTAAACAAATTAAGAATTAATTTGACTTCAAAAATTTCGAAAATTCGTTCATGTATATGGTAGGCTATTACCTGAGAAAAATAATGTCAAGGTAAAATTTCACTCTCAGGTACAAGGTGAAAGTGTCGACGGCCAGACCGCCGCCATTTTGGTTCGGCAACATTTTGGAAAGTTTATCGTAAAGATCCAAAAACACAAACTCATTGGCTAGTTTGAGTAAAATAATGGGGTTAAAACCTGGTGGCTACCTCAAAGGAGGCAAAAGTCGAAAGAATCACCTTTAACGTAAGCCAATCCGAAGAGAAATTTTTCTTTCAGGTTCTGCTTTTCAATAATCAGGGTTAAAATATCGTTGGCAGAAATACCATCCAAATGGCATTCGATTTCGAACCGCTGACCGGTCAAGCAGATGATGGTCACTGTTTTGGGCAGCACCTTCGCAATTAAAACATTGTTACATAAATTCAACATTTTAAAATAAACCCTTTGAGGATTTTTTTCGCCTACCGAAGAATTTCTCCCGCTGTTTGTTTTCAAGGACAATTTTATGCTTGGTAAGTAACTCCGTTGCACAAATTCTGGACCAACACATTTCTAAAACAAAATATGAGCTAAAACTACGATAATAGCTAAAAACATAACAGCAAAAAACTAAAAAGGACGAATGATTTAAAATGACTAACGAAAAACTAAAAATGTGTATAAATTAGATACAAGTAGGCCTACCTTGTATTTGGATGAGCCTCTATCGAAGCCGGACTGTGACTCGGACTGAACAGTTATGGATGAACTTTCGCGACCACCAATGCAATCTTTAGATCGGTCAGATTGCTTCAATCCTCCTTTGAAACTTAAATCCATTTTCTTTTCACAAGTTGGACCTGTTTCTTCAATCTCTGATGAATCTCGTGAATCCAGATCCAGATCAGCTGATTTTTCCTCTTCACAATTCCCGCTCATAACTGCTTTCGAATTTCCAGATAACTACAATTAACGAAAAAAATAACAGCATTTTCAGAGTTAGTTAAATATGCACTTTGTCTAATTCCATATTCACACCATGTCACATATTGATATTTTCAAGCCACCATCAAGGGCAGATACAGGATTTTGCTAAGGAGAATGGGAGGGAAGGGGGGGGGGGGGCAATCGTATATTACATTGGAGGAGAAGGCAGTTTTCTCTGAATACTGGTAAGCAATTTTTGCTGGCTGGGGGGAAAGTTGGGGGGAGCAATGGCCCCCATTTAACCTCCCCGTATCCGCCCTTGGCCACCATTACTGCTTGACAAGATGGTCTATTTTTGTTTAAAAGATTGGAAAATGTATAAGATTACAAAAAGCTACTTACCTCTGAGAAAAGTCCCAAAACTTCCGAGTACATGTTTATTATGTAAAATGAAAATGGTTTTCCATTAGTCTTGCAAAGAGCCGCACTTTTCACAATCTACATAATGTTGAAGAGAAAAATATGAATACTAACGTATATCCGGACTTTAACACATAATTGCGAAATTTACGGTGGGTCATGTAGACAGCTATTTCAAATTAATATTAGCAATTCAAAAATAATAATTTTATGCTCAAAAATAAACTTCACACTTCAAAACACTAAAATAAAACGCGCCTTTCTGAACTAATTCGAAATTGTGTTTTAAAGAACCATTTTTTTTAAGTCTTCCAATGAACCACAGTAAAATTTTAAATTTTCATACATTTTATTTATTCTCACGAAATGTGGCAAACTCTCTACTTAAGATCAACTTCATTATCATTTTCATGTTTAAAAAGTACGGTTGATTTACCTCAAATAATGATTCCAGAGTGCATCTATTACTTAAATCCATTTCTCGCATCGATTTTAAGCAATCACATAACAACAATGAATATTCATAGTCAGTCTGGAAACCAAAATAAGAAGAAAAAAAATAAAATTCGAAATACAAATGCAAATGCAAATAAAACAAAAATACTGGAATACTGTGGTTGGCGTAACTTGTATAAAGTATGTTTCAAAAATTGTGAACCTCATATAATATTACCAGCAACACAGCAGTTTTGGGGCTGCCACTGCCAGATAGGCCTGATCAGGTAGAACCAAAAATCACAAAATCCTAAATAGACCTCATTTGCCTGGCCAATTTTGTTGTTCACTTATTTCAAAAATTACTCAGTTTTTTTTGCTTAAGGGGGCTGTCCACACTATCAACAAAATGCATGCTCCTATGGGAATCTCCATGTTAATTACCGGTACAAAT
>JAQIXP010004631.1:0-11302 GCA_034700285.1 Proteroiulus fuscus | reverse complement strand
TAGTGGGATCACCCCCCTACCATATGGCATTCATTTGCTGCCTGTAGGGTACTGAGTTGAATTGAATTGAAGACTAACTTACAAGGAGCCATATGATTCACCACAAGATTCACTAAAGCTTATCACCAAACTTATTTGAACTTCTCACCATTCATTGCAATTCACCAAAGATTGATTAATCTCTTAAGATTCACCAGAATCAGTTTGGGATTCACCAAAGGGCATGATAAAATATTAATCTACTCTAAACATTATTATGTAAAGATAATTCTCCTGTCTGATAAGGGCTCTTTATATATTGATCCATCTTTTTTTGTTGCAAATTTAACCCTATTCTTATACTTTATATCTAAAATTTGCATTTCTTTTCTACACATTATTTGTGCCTAATTCAATCTTAAACTCCGTATTGTTACTATGATACTGTTTTGCAAGGAAAATTAAATCAGAATGAACGACTTGGAAAACAAGGCTCAAAGAGCACTAGATTTGAACGATATTCACTTCACCGAAGTCCTATTTAATCGTAAATAATTTGAAAATAATTCCATGAAAAATCATAAAGCTTGTTATTTTTGTACCTCATCCAATGCCTAAGGCTTACAAAAAAGTCTATGATTGAGGAAAGCAAGCATGCGTGCATGCAACGATTTTTCTTGCTGAAATGGCAAATATTTCATGACATTGTAAAAGTAAATACATCTTTAATCTAGAGTAGCTCTCCTTCACTTATTCAAATGGAAAAAGAAATAAGTCCTAAATCAGTACAGAATGCAGTTTGATGTCAAGGTAGAGAAAAAAAACAAAGTTAAGGCCTTGTGAAAGAAAATTTAGTAAATTAATTTAACAAAACAAGGCAACCTTCTCATCCGGGTATTAAATTAGTGCTTGAGTAAATTGACTTTTCCGGAAGACAATTTTTTAATTATTTAGCACCAACAATGGTATTAATTATACAGTTCTTGAATAAATAAATGACTCATTCATTTATATTATTGTAATTATCCCCATAGTTTTTCCTAAAAAAAAACAGCACAAAAAATAACCAAGAGAAAACTAGTCCATTTCCAAAAGTTGGATACTGCTGTTGTATTGCTATGGAAACAATGATGTCAGATAGTTAGTCTGGGGTTAAGTTTTGTTTTTTGAAATGTACTAGTTTCCTATAGATTATTAACTTTATGTACATGTACATTCAGTCTAGTTTAGCTTGTCGTGGTAATAAACAACATAATCATAGAATATAAGCGGTTTGTATTTTCGCATAATTTCCATGGTCATAGGGGCACTGCATTGTCACAATGCATCCTATGGTTTTTTTTAAAGACTAACTGAATGCTAAATATAAAATCAATAAAATAATCACTATTGCATGATCAGCAATAGTCCTTGACACATAGTTACCCAACTAACAAATGACTACGGGAACAATGAAAAAGGTTCCCATCTGGTCACATTGTTGGCTTGCAATGAGGCTCATCACTGACCAAGTGTTAATTACTTGCAGTTAATTAAATAAAATTGAAATATTTCAACTAATCTGTTTTAAACACAGTATTTGTAATGATAATAAGTGATTTCATTTATTTTAAATAATTCTAATTTTTATGGTATTTTTTTTAAAAAAAAAAATCCATTTTTCATCCAACCTAAACAAATATTTGAAAAATACATGGATGGTGAAAGTTTTCCATATTATTATTTCTAATTTATTTGTAAGGCGCCATCTAGTAGTCACTTTTGTAACTTAAAACCATTGACTGATGAGGGATATTTTCGTGAAATAAAACTAGTGTCGTGTGTCTAAACAAAACTGCCAAAGACCGTAGTATAACTACCAAAATTGCTTGGCAGTTCTCTATTCAACAAGTAGATGGCGCCGCATAGTTATCAAAAAATGGACACTTCGTATAAAAATTATTTTTGCCAAATTTATATTTTTCTTATGATATTTATGTAATATAAAACTGCCAAAATTGGATAGCAGTGTTCTGTTTATTTGTAGATGGTGCCACATAATTTTAAAAAAATTGGACCTTCCTATAAAAAACATTTTTTGCCAAATTGTGCTGTTTCAAAATTTATATTTCTCTTTGATAAGTACAATATTTCAACCATGAAATATTCTTATAACGTGTTGTAGTATTTAGCAAAAAAACACTTTCATTTTTATATGTGGGCCATTAAGCAGAATTCTGAGAGCAAACTCATGAATCTGACAAATTAATGTTGTTTTCCAACAACAAAATAACAGGTGCTGATTATAACAAGAGGAAAACAAGAGTCAAGATGTGTAATTTTGAAAATGATTTCTCTAGGGTAACAACCATAATAAATATGTTGAGCAACCGTTATGCCTAGCGTAACTAAAATAAATTAGTTAATTTCGGTTGACATGGCTTCCTTCAACAACACTGCATGTTATTCTCTAATTTAAATCGTAATGAACTAAAAGTCAGATTATTTTAATTGGACTGATAACACTATAGATGTTCCACTATTACTCAAAGATTGAGCTAAATTAAAGTTTGGAGAAATTGGATCTTACCTTTAATGATGTTTTAGCAACGGTTCTGCTTGTTGTATTAAAGCTGCAACACTAACTTCATTTACAGTTCATTCATTGCTTTTTTTCTCCCTTCAGTCCTATAATACAGAAATAAGAGCAAATTTTAATTTACTGGAGTATAACATTGTTCCAAGATGAATACAAAATAACATTTGTAGAAACAATTTGCAATTCCAGTTTAGGGCAAAAATAACTGGTGAAAGAAATTAAAAGGGCTTAGAAGTGGAAATTTGCCAAGGAAAAGACAGGGGAAAATCCCATTTTGTAGCAAGTAATATTTAAGTTGTACACACTTACTAGATATGAATGTCTGTGACAATAATAATTGCAGCAGTTTCCATATCGAATAAATTACGATGTTTGTCAAGCACATGTTAAGCGCCATTTTTTCATAGATTTAACAGACACTGAAAGTTGGCGGCGCCCTCTAGGACATGCATGTCTACGTGCTCCATAAGAGCTGATGCCTTTCATCCGGTAGTGGGCGCTACATACTGACAGTAAAATGTTGCCTACTTGGGCTTTGCATTTTTAACCAAATCCAAGTTTTCAGAACATTTTATTTATTGGTTGGTAGGCTCAAATCAAATTGGAATTTCCATGGATTTCCTATAATTTTTCATGCTCTTTTTCCTACAATCATCTTCTTTCAAAGTGGGACTTTCCCTTTAAGTGGCGCCACCTACTGATCGATTAATTACGCCTATCATTCGAATCTGTTGGCCATCTTAGGAATTCTTCACACATGACTATTTCATCGTGAAAAAGGTTAAGCCCTATTTGAACATTTTCAATGGTTTAATTTATAGAAGTAGACTGCTATAGTCAGTTCCAATAATTTTTGGCCCTGGTCCCCATGGATTTTCATTGCAAACCAGGGCAAAAAAATATTGGAACCGGTACCATTTTTGCTGAAAAATTGTACGGTGCCCTCCAGCGTTTCCTTTAAGGCAATGTTGGCGGCCATCTTGGGCGTTGCATTGTTTTTGCATTATGTAAATCATTTATTTTGGCTAATAAAGTACAAATACACTCCAATATACATAACTATTCCATAGTGAAAAACTGATGCCAAAATAAAAATGGCACCTAACCTGTCTTTTGGAAACGCTGTGATTTCCGAATAATAGTAAATCTGCTTAAAATATGAATATCAGCGCCCTTCTCAAACTACAGTAATAGTATAGAAAATGCCATTTCCATGCCACCCCGCAAATGTGGGCTTGCACCTCATGCCGGGATGACAGCTACCATCTCAGGCCAGATTGGTAGCAAGTCCTGGTGAAATTTTTGACTGGATTCGTGTACTCGCAAATGTGGGCTTGTGCCTCATGCCGGGTGACAGCTACCATACTCAGCCCAAGTTGGTACGCCAGTTCCGGTGGAAGTGTCCCCTTTAATAAAACTGATTTATAAAGTTTTCTCTTCATAAACTCCAAGTATTTCATCCATCCCATGTTTTCAAGCATTTTCAAATACTTTTCCTGAAATTTTTCCAGTCATCACCAGGCATTGCACATTCAATCAAAAGATAAATTCCGATCAAATAAAGTCTTAAACTGCCCTAAAGCACTCAGGTCTAGATAATTGAAACTATATTTTTCATCATAGCTATACAGCCTATATATCTATACGACCTGTTTACCAGCCTTAGTTTCTTTGCCATGACTTCAATTCCAGTATTTAGAAAGAAAATCTCCAAGAATAGGAAAAAGAAAAAAAGCCCCAATGGCACGTCTATAAATATGGGTCGATGGATAAATGGATTTCTTCGACTTTGAAATTCCGTTCATGATGTATATAGTTTGCTAAGCTATAGCTATATACTCCATGCCATGTCCCAATTTAATCAGACAGAAGAATTCAATCCTTCGCTATTTCCAGCTTCAGAACTCATTTCTGACAAGCATGATATTCCCCATTTAAGCAATCTTCTATACAGGTAAAGCCTAAGAAAGTTTTCTTCTGCAATGTATTGTTCAAGCTTCAATGACAACCTTACTATTTTTTATCATGCAACCATTTCTGTCACATTATTGTGTCTAATCTTTATTCATTGACAGGATTGGAGAGGAAATGTATATCGAGTATATATTGGATATTGGATAAAAAACAGTTTTAACAGGAGAAAAAAGCTGAATGGAAAACAATATATATTTTGGGCAAAAAATTATTATTTCCAATATCTATCAAAAGGATTTTAGATGCATTTTAATGCTTTTCTGCATAAGGACTTATAGGCTCACGTTCTTAATCTTAAAAAGAAACTCAGTTCAAATCAGAGCATTTTACTAAGAAAGTATATAAATGAAATAAATAATAAAAGTAGTTAATTTCTCAAATTGCTTTCACATTAGTTCATTAATATTAATAGTTAAAAAGCAGAGATGAAAATTGTAGTATTTGGAAAGTAGCCTTAATTGAATACAATGAATACAATGTATTACAAAATCTATTTTCAAGTAACATTTAAAATCATTCACCTATATACTTTAAAAATAAATCCCTAAATTAATTTTTATATAAAATACAAAACATGTATGTACTATAAAAGTCAGAATAAATTTTCCAAATACTAAATCTGTATATCTGCACTCCAAAACATAACAATTTAATTAAGGAATATACTAATTGCAAACAAATGAAAAAAAAATAACCGAAATAACTGAGAATAATTTCACTCCATTTTGATTCGCTTGAATTGAATTGCTCCTTGCAGTGTTTTGCTGTTTCCAAAGGCAACCCATTTTTTGCAGAATCTTATATCACAGAATCTGATTTTGTAGAAGAATCTGTCCAATTTCACAGAAACGAATATCCAACAAGGTATCATCCTTAAAAGTTACAAGTAGCGAATGGTACCTTTCGTTAGTTTACCTTTTAAAAACTGCTCGTGACATGTATTTTTAAAACAACACAAGTAACGAATGTGACAATATGCGCTACTTTTTTGCAGTCATTTGTTCAATAGTCAAACTAATGGATGTGCACATTTGCTATTTCACACTTAATTTATTTTTCTTTCCTGCTAATTTAATCAAAGTCAAATTGGCGAATGTGCAGTGTTAAGCCTTTTATTTCTCAAATTACTTAATTAATTTCCTAATTTAATTATTTAAGAAAAATTAGCACATTCTCTGTTCACCAAATTTCAGCCTTTTAATATTGTTTATTTTCCAAATTATAAATTTTTTCTATTAAAAAAACAACTTTTGGCTTATTCGCTACTTGGAAACTAAGCCATTGTGAGTGGAATGGCTTCTTATTTTTTTGCTAATTTAATTATTGTATTTTATAGTGCAGTTACAACACTATAGGCAGCTAATAATTTCACAATATAAAATCAAATTAGTCTCTTACATAAAAGTTCAAGGCAATCCTTATATCCCTTCCTTAATTCTGTTAATTTTAGAAATACTACAGATTAGTTTAAAAGCAGCTTTCTTCACTCTCACCAGTATTTGTAATCATCATGTTTCTCCCCTTTAATCACCTCAACTTCCTCTTAATTGAGTTTTATCTGAACTCTAAAAATAAGACTGACGGTTTACAAAAAGAGTTAACAGAAATTAAGTCAAGCATAGGGCAGATAAAATGAACAAATAGTAAGTCGACTTCAGACTTATAAAAGACTTTAGAAGAAAAAGAAAAACAAAAAAGCCGTTAGTAAATGCTGGTGTCTCCATTAATTACACCTCGTTTGTTTTAAAAATGCCTGTTAAACTGACGAATGCCAATCTCAGCAAATAATCTATTGAAGCAATTAAGAGGTCACAGGGTGTGATTTCATTAATTCAGGATAAGCAATCAGAAAGGCTTTAATTCAAAGGGAGAAAAACAGTTGAGGAAATTGCTAACATAACACGTCATTTGATTGATTCAAAGGATAGTGAAATTAAGCAGCTAATTAGAACAGCACACACATCTTATGCCAAATTAAAGTAGGCCTATTTCCAAATTAAAACGAATAAGGACTAGAGCCATTTTTGCTTTCCTGTATAATGAAAATAAAGGCCTTGAAGGAAGTATACAAATATCAGATTATCCGACATAATTAAACGAGAAATAGTGACGTCAGGATTTAATTAAACAAAGTAAAGTGCATTGAAGGAAACTATGCCCAATTCAACAAAAGAGTAGACTGGAAAGTAACCAACTGAGCTAGATAATATTTCCCTTTTACATGGCATATATTTGATCACGATCAAGAACATCCCAAGCCTTTCCTTAGTTCTTATACCCCATTCACATTGAGATTTTGATCATGGCAATATTATTGTAAGTCTTGTGATTAAGCAAAACAAGATTAAAGGGAAAGTCCCACTTTGAAAGGTGTCCAGAACTTGTCTTCAATACATGGATTTGGATGAAAATATAAAGACCAAATAGGCACCATTTTACTGAAAGTATGCAGCACCCTCTACTGTATAAAAGGGATCAGCTCTTATGAAACACGTAGACATGCGTGTCCTAGAGGGCGCCACTAACTTTTAGTGTCTGCTGAAATCTATTGTAAAATGGCGTCTGTGTATTTAACAAACTCGTAATTTCTTCAATCTGGAAATTCTGCTGCAATTATTATTGTCACAGCCTAAGTGTCAACAACTTAAATATCACTTGTTACAAAGTGGGACTTTCCCTTAAAATGAAAAACAAAATGCACTGAATTGGACAATCCCAAGTTTAACAAGTAACTATAGTTTACATATAAGTAACTAATTAGGATTTTTTACAGATATTCAAATATATCTTGATCATAGTCTGAAACCCTGATCATGATAATATTTTACGTCATGTGAGTCCATGTGATTAACCGACTCAAGATTAGTTTAATGTTATAAAAAGAGCATTGGAGTACACAATTCCCAGTTCAAAACAAATAGATAAAAAAACCCAGTAAACTTGAAAATAATCAATCAGGATTGTCCATCTTATAAAGTACATGGCCATTTTGATCATGATCTAAAGAATTGATCATATTAATAATTTTACGTCATGCGAATGCATGTGATTAAGCAAACCAAGATTAACTAAACAAAATAAATTGCACTGGAATGAGCAATTCCAGTTCAAATATCGAGAATAATGGTTAGTAAGCAATCAGGATTTTCCTGGACATTTGTATCATGACTTAGCATATAGTGATCATTGTCATAATTTGTCATGTGAATGCACATGGTTAAGCTAATCAAGATAAAAGGTTTCACCCTGACGACAGTGTGCTGCATTGTGCGACTATGGCATTCTGGGAAATGCAAATGGATATACGGAAGATAAATTTCAGAAAATGATTTACTTTAAGCATGGTTTGTGTTAACCATGATATATACTCCTGACTTAATTCATAGTAGACGGCTGCTAATTGAACCAATAGAAACCAGGCTCTTCTAATTGATTAGCCATTTGATGGGAAATTTCTAAACAATATTAAAACAACTTGAGAAAAAATAATAAAAACAAAAACAATCTCTTAATTACTTTTAAAATGTGTTGGCAATTAAGGGATAATCACAACTTTCAACGCCATTCTGTAAATTATTCCAGCTCAAAATGAAGCAATATGCAGAATATAATAAGGGTAAATTAGCCAAATAATGAATCCAGTATTTCTGGGAAAAAATGCACATTATTCCGCACTTCCTGTGGTTAGATTGCATTAGGCAGTTTAATGGATCGTATAATGTGCACAAATTGAAATTTCAGAATAGAAATTTCCAGGGCTTGCATCTGGCTTAGTTAAATGGGCTTTAAAGCGTTGCATATAGGTAAATAATTTAATTAAAGACAAGTCATGAATAAAAATATCTTATTATTTGGCAAAACCTAAAAAATGTCGCGCTAATAATACACTGTGCCAAAAATTTCATGCAAAATTATCCATTTTCATCAAGGGCTTCTGGCTTATTGATTATCATTCTCAAAGGGTGCAAAAATCAAGACGTGCCAAGACTGCTTGAAGTGCAAGAAATAAAGCCAAGATAAATAAGACAAATTCCTGCTTTAAGAAAATTATACTTCTAGGTTGATTATATAGTACGAATATTTGTTTAAAAAAAACTGAAATAATAAATGTGTGAAAATTACAATAAATCTGATTAGATAGGCTAAATTACCAAAAAATGCACTATGTGCACAAAAAATGTAAATATTAATATTTTCTTAAAAATTCAAATCATGTAAGAACAGAAACTTCTCAAATTATTAGGTAAAATTGTAACATTATCAAAATCTCTAGCAATTAACACACAATATACACACTATTAAAGAAAACTCATTATTCCCAAAAATTCTAAAGATCGCCAAACTTAGGAATGCCAAAACCCCTTTAAAGGGAAAGTCCCGCTTTGTGGCAACATGTTTTTAAATGCAAGAAAAGAAAATGTGATTCCCATTTCAATCACACTTACAATTAAGAAAACATACTTGTTTAAAGTTTAATTTGCATGGTAGAAATTATTTTCAGAAAAAAACATCCATTTTTTTGCTAATAGTGCCATATGGTGGTAATGTCAATAATTATTTTCATTATGTCTACCATCTAAGGAATCCAGTATCAATTATAATTTTGCACAGTGTTATTTAATCCTCTACAGAACAAGAGTCCAATTAATGGTTTGATTCAAACCAACTATTTCAATAATATGATATAAATCAATCCACCCATGATGAATAGGCCTACCTAAAGGGGCAGTCCCACCTTACATCAACCATTTTTTGCAAGTCAGAGGGGTGAAAAAACAAGAAGATCTTAGTAATTGAAATTTAATTTAGAATTACCATTCAATAGATAATAATTTTGAAACATGTCAATGTGGACAAAAATCTCGATGGTTTGATAGTAGCCATGTTGGAAGTCATTTTGTCAATCCCTCTAGTAATAAACTTGATAGTGTACAAGTTTTTGCGGAGAATGCACATAACTATTCCATAGCGATAAAGTGAAGCCAACTTGAACGCCCCCTTGCACGCAGCGCCATTCTGCCTGGGTGGGGGACTTATAAAAAAAATGGCGCCTATCATCTTTTTTGGAAACATGATTTCATAATTACGGCATAAGTAAACAGCAATTCTTAATAAGATTGCCCTTCTTTATTAATAATAATCTTTATTTTAACATTCATTTGTCACAAAGTGGGACTGCCCCTTAGAAAGTCAAAATATGCTTAACGTCTGACTAACTTTTGAAGAAAAAAAAATCATGTCAAAATCCACCAAAGTGTGAAATTCCAAAACTAATGCCAAAATGCCATCCAATACAAATTGCTCGTCATGCTTCATAACTTCATACGTAACAAGTGACAAGATTTCCAAATCTAAAATCATGACAATCATGCCACTGTCTCAGTGGAGAGAAAAACATGCCAAAATTTACAATTTTAAATCATCCATTTGAAATTTACATTTTTTCCATTTCAAAAAAAAAAAAAATACAATTTCATAGGGTTTTTTTCCCACAAGGTTTATGAAGTAGAAGTCTCCTTAATGGTCACTTCTGGCACATACGAAATCCCTTCCCTGTCACTTTAAATAAGCAGTGAAACCAGCTTAATGATATGAGAAAAAAATTGATCTTTTCCATGCATGTGATCTAGCATCAAAAGAAGGGAACATTTTCTCAGAAGCATTAACCGTGCCATGCACAGTTTGCCAATTGAGATTTTCTGTCATAGGTTTTGGCAGATATTGACAAAATCCTTTGAGACTGCATATACGCCATTAAGTCCAACCCAACATAAAGTATCAGCAGCAATTAAATGGCACATGAAATGCACTAAACTTCCACCGTCTATATTTTGGTGGAAGATAAACCCCATCGAATTTTCTTTATCAACCTAATGTGCAACTTGATGGGCAAACTATATATACGTTGTGTCAGATATAATGCATTTGCTTCGGGTACTTTGAAAGCTTAAGCTTTGAAAGTTAAAAAGACAACTTGTAAGCTGACTTGTAAGTCCTTTGGGGAAAAATGGCACATCTAACAAAATCTCTCAATTTAACACTTTCATTTTTCCACACCCTATCTCTCTGTGGTCAAGTTAACTGGAAACTGTGTTATGGTCATTTGAGTAAATAGTGCACGCAAGGCGTTAGATCTAAACAATCAGCTGTATAATTTGCACTATTTGCTCGTATTTGCTGAGAAATAGCTTGAGAAGATTTGCAAGATGTTGATCTAAACAATCAACAATATATATAAGAAATTGGATCTTATGATTGCATAACTGATTTGGGTAATTTCTATAGACGAAGACTGATACCCAACTCAGACAAATTTCACAGAAACTGACAGAAACTTTGCTTGTTATAAAAGTAATGTTCACGCTAAACATACCTTTTATTTTTGAAGCTTTATTTATAATAAAAAAAAATAATATTTTGCAGCAAAATTATTAAATAACGACTCGTATGTCTTGTCTGTCCACATGATGGATCACGTAAAATGTTTATGTATAAAGCATACCAGTTTTTATGTAAAATACATCAGTTTTATGTAAAATACATCAGTTTTATGTAAAATACATCAGTTTTATGTAAAATACATCAGTTTTATGTAAAATACATCAGTTTTATGTAAAACATCAGTTTTATGTAAAACATCAGTTTTATGTAAAACATCAGTTTTATGTAAAATACACCAGTCTTAATGTAAAATACACCAGTCTTAATGTAAAACACACCAGTCTTAATGTAAAACACACCAGTCTTAATGTAAAACACACCAGTCTTAAT
>JAQIXP010004630.1:0-11303 GCA_034700285.1 Proteroiulus fuscus | reverse complement strand
AGGTAGATAAAAGAAAGGTGCAGTAGGTGGGTTAGGGGTTGGTATAAGTGGGAGTTAATGAATGTAAAAAAAATATTTTTTTTGCAAACATTTTTGCGGTGAAATTGCAGAAAACATGCAAATTAAATGCAGAAAAAATGTAAAAAAAAGTGCAGAAAAATGTAAAAAAAAAATGCAGAAAAAATGTATTCTTAATGTAGTTTTTTGTTTCATAAAAACATGGATGCCTGCATTTGTACTGCACTTTTTACATGCATTTTTATTGCACTTTTTACATGCATTTTTATTGCACTTTTAAATGCATAAATATTGCATTAATGCACTTTTTTTAAGTGCACTTTTAATGCAGGATATTTTTTGCTGGGATGATATGGGAAATTTACCATGTCGGTTAATTGAATTTACCTGATGACCACATTTTTTTTTAAAATAGGCTAACATGTTCACTAAGACACTATATCAGTCGTTATAATAACGTACTAGCTCTTTATAAAATTTTCTGCTGGTCATTATATTTATATAATGGCCCTCAGAAAATTTTATAAATTGCACATAAATAATAAATAGTTATAATTGTACAATTATTTTCGTCACACAACAATATATTACATGCAGGCAATACTTTGTACCAAGGTACCGAGGGATACGAATCAATACTTGCTATATATAGCAAGTACAAGATACATGTATAGTATATCACATCCCCATGACCACGATTATCTTATAGAAAGAGTTATACGATATTTCTTTAATGTTTCTAAAAAAATGTTAAGCATATCCGTTAGTTGTAAATTAGCATATCTTCCTAGTCAGTATATAGTCAACATTAAAAATTAATTTAACACGCTATATGCCAATCATCAAGGCTAAATAAATTTCCAAAATGTTAATATATTAATTCAATAAACTAATCTAATGTCAGATGGAGGTCACCTCAATAAATCTAGTATAGGTCTGGCAAACAAATCCTTGGGTAAATTATCGCAAAATATAATTCTTGACCCACTAAACATTATTTAAGGAGTACACTTTTATGTTCACAAATATTTTTTTCACATTTCTACAGTTAAACAAGACTTTTTAAGGTATCCAATTTTATATAAAGCAGTTAATTTTCATCAATCATCAGTAATTTCAATAATTCATGAATAATTCAATCAATAATTTCATAATTTGCATCAATCTAATAATAAAAAAAAATGCCAAAATTACAATTTTCATCATTAATTAGAAATTTGAAAAAAAATTATATGGGGCTATAATTTGTGTAGGGCTAAGTTTAGTTAAAAAACCTAGAAAATGCCTTAGGCCTACTCACTTTAAATCGCAATTCCTTAACAGGTGGTTTAGCAAAAGGAATTCCTCGAAATGCAAGGAATTCTTTGCCATTATCGCTGGTAAAAATACTACCTTGAATATGTCCTAAATTTGTTCGAAATATTGGTCCATTTTGATCATTGCAAGAAATAAATTGAAAAACACAAAGAATAACTAAATTTTTCAATAAACTCATGATGCCGGTGATATGCTGCTCGCTATAGTGAAAAATTCAGAAACGAGAAGTGATGAACAGCACACTGATTAAATAAGCATCCTATCAGAGTAACCACGTGTTCACTATTGATATTCAATGCTGCTCTTTAGAAATGCTGCTGCAGGGAGGGACTGTTGATATACTGGCCTTGATGCCCTTGAATGCAATTTTGCTAAGAAAAATCTCAAGTAGCTGCATGTCTGAAATATTAGAAATCTGCGTGGAAATAATTCTTAAACTTTGTGCCTATTGCTCTTAAAAACAAAATCTTCTTCAAGGCTGTTTTGCATTATATAAAATAAGCCGACCTCATGCCTAGAGTAACATTTTTGTTATTGTAGAAAATCTGTCTGTAAGGCAAAGTTCTTGCATGCAAAATTAATTACAATGACTAGCAAATATCAAGCCAGGCGCCATTTTGATCTGATTGTCAACATTGATGGGCATTCTTGACCCATTTAGTTTGTGTTTCAGTGCAGTCCTGAGTGCAGTAAATTTGCTCGTTTTGGATGCAAAATCTGTCAGATTTTAGGGATAATGTTGCAATTCCAGATTGAAAATAGAAAATGTCAAATAATTACACATATAATTTGCTGATGTCTGTCGCGATATATCAAAATCTTAGAAAAAAGAAAAAAAACAACAACAACATGCGCTGAGTCTAAATATGCAATTAAAATTTTAAACGATTTCGATCGGTGACAGTTTTTGAAATTTTAAATTAATTCCGCCCCTATACGCACTTTTCCTGCAACACTCGCAAGCATTGCCAAACACTTAAGTACTATCATTCTGCTATCATAACACGTCATAGCAAATTAGTTGTTCAACAATAGTAGCTATCAATTGATTATTATCAGATTTAGTTTATTAAAATATAACATATTTACAAAAAAATTGTACCAAATGTTTCAAATGTCTCCATTTTCTAACTATTGTAACCTATTGAATTAGACAAAAATTATATGGTGAAAAAATTCAAATTATTAAATTGAAGTCAAGCATTTAAAACTATATTTTCAAAGATGATTGTTATTGCTCATACATGTTGATATGCATGATAATGACCAATTTTATTAAAGAGATCGATGAAATCTTTAATAGCCTTACACGTTTAAATTAGGAATATGACTTGCAAATTTTTCAATTGTTTTCAATGGAAAAACTATTTTTAAAGCTCATCCCTCTCACTATGTAGTGTGTCATAAAAATCTTTCCACGCATTGTAAAGGGCACTAATATGATCATTTATCATATTTGGTTTCAGCGTTAAATCCAGATACTGATAATTATTAGAATTAATTGCTTCCCATTTAAGGGGTGGATGATTATATCGACTTCCTTGCAAAGATGGTACTCTGGAGAAAAAATATACGTAAATCTTTAAATTACCAAAAATATATATTGGAATATGTCTTAACTTAAAAATCTTACTTGGTTTTAGCAAAATTTGTCCACAAAGTAAGAATAATGTCGGCCATTACTTTGTCTTCATCGGACAATTTATTAGTTAAAAAGTAATCACTATGGAAAATGTATTGCAATTCGTCCATATGTGAAACCATATGCAATTCTAGTAATAAATTACAAGATTATTTTAGAAAATAAAAAATATATATCAATTTTTTTCTAAAATTATGCATATAGGTTTACCTTTTACAGGAAAATCAGGATCATGAGGCATTTTTTCTATTGTTGTCTGTGCTCCTCTATATGACAATTTGTAGCCATATGTAGGAATATTCAGGTCTGCTAACATTGTATTAGTTTCATCAGCCCCATATTCCATCAAGCTAGCAGTAAAGAACTAAAGAAATTTGTAATATTATAATCATGTTAAAATTTCTTTTTTTAAATTAATATTACACACTCAGGTTTGCTTACATGCACTGCTGCAGTTTGTACTTGAATTTCATTAGACAGGTCAATATTTTGGAAATACTTTTCAAATATTTTTTCCAAAATCTTCTTTCCATTCTCAATGTTTTTTGAGAAGATTACCATCAATGGTAAGTTTATCAGTTTCTCTTTGTTCAATTTTCCACCTTCCATAATTTCGCTTCTCCACACTAACCAATTGATAATTGAATAAATCAATTAAAATTACATTAACCAAATGCCCTTCGCATGTGTTATATTAAAATAATTGCTAGAACATTAGGACAAGCACAACTGATATTTCAAACAAAAGTAAATTAAAACATAAAATAAGATGGTTACAAACTGTTCAAGAACATGACGCCTTCGTCGCTTGTAACGCCAGATACAACAGGGACCTGATTAAATTCTCGATTGACTAATAAATTTCTAGCAAAATCTGGTAAGAAAGCATTCGCTCCATTCGCTTCTTTGTCAACAACTGGTGTAAATGCCAAAAAATCTTCCGCATTCTGAAAAAAATGAATAAAAATGGGATTATTTTATGGAAAAAAAATATGGATTTAAAATAAAGTTTGCTGACAGCCACCTTTGAAGATTTCACAAGTAAATCCAACGCAGATCTCTTTCTCAAGCAATTAACCGTATCTTTATTGCTGGAGATTGGACAATTTAACTGTTCAGCAATTTTCCTTACAAGATGTAGGGCTTTTTCTTTACTGGATGGAATGCACCAATCTGACAATGCTGTTCCACTTTGGGGAATGGCAGCATGAAATAAGCCTACAAATACAATATTTACACTGGATTGCATTTTCACGATAAGATAGCATTTATAAATTAACATAACCAACAATGTATCATTAATTACTATTCTGAATGCTTACGACAATGCCTTGCTATTTGATAGTCATTTTAAAATAAAATTTAAAATAAAAATCATACCTGCAGAAAGCGGTGAAAGTAGGTGAAAAGTGACTGATGCCCCTCCTAAATGATTAAAAGTGTGTATATTAGAGCATTTGTTAATTTTAATGAATTTTAAAAAATTTGAATTTATTATGCACCTGCACTATTTCCAAAGATGGTGACTCTATTCGCATCGCCCCCAAAAAAGTGTATGTTATCTTGAACCCATTGTAAAGCCATTACTTGATCCAGCATTCCATAATTCCCAGGAGAATGTTTGTCCATAGTACTCAGAAAACCTAATGGTACAATGTGTTTTCATTTTTTTCAGGCAAATCAATCCATAAAAAGTCTTAATTATTCAAATAAATTGCATATAATCTGCATTAAAATTGAACCACTTTTAAGTGTCATTAAAATGCATTTGTGTAATGATATTGCTTTATTTTAAAAATTTAACAGATTCAAAGCAATCTGTCTCCTTATGGAGGTAATTTTTTATTTATTATATGTGTTTTAAATCTTTTTTAAGTTGCATGTCTTGTTATTAGAAGTAAATTGACACAATCTAGACAGTATAATCAAATATAGTTTAAGCAAAACGATTCGTCTAGTAGAGTATCTTGTTATCGCATAATTAGATTTCATAAACATGCATTGGATAATGTTAGTGTAGAGCAAATTTTTCCATTCTTTGTAATGATTGTTATCTAATGCATTTTTATCAAGTTTACTCATGCCATAGCATTAAAAGACTTGGCAAATTATCTTAAAAACTACTGGATTGTCTTATATTACTTCAATATTTGAATAAAAGATTATCTATGCCGTTACGGAATCAATTGCATTATTTTATTTCATTTTATCTTGAATTAAATGCATTTATTATGCAATAAAAGTCCTGTAAAATATTTTCTCTTTTGATGTAATTACTTCCACAGTGACCCAAATTTCTTTGTTCTTTGCACATCATTTCATTGTTTATTATTTAAATGGATATTGTCAGATCCATGTCAAGGAATCCATTTTGTTTTGCATTTCTAGACCAGGTTCATACAGACCTAGAAACTCAGGAAGAATAAAATGATCAGGAAAGTCAGGAAAAAAACCCATTTTTGCTAGAAAGTCAGGGAAGAGTAAAGTGCTCAGGGAAATGATATTGTAAATTGTAGTATGAACCATGCTGGAGTTACAACATTGTATTTTTAAATACAAATCTTAACCAATCCAGTAGGTCATCATAGAAAATCTAATAATTATTCTAATTTATTCATCAAAACGTTTACCCTTGAAGATATAATAAAAAATTGATATAAAAGCAATTGGATAACATTATAATTAGGATATATTATATCCTACATATAATGTAATCAAATGCAATTTTTTTTCACTTTCTTATATTTTTCTGGTAAAAACAGCTTGATGAACGGGAAAACGGCTATCAAAAGTTTCTGTAATCTGACTATATTGTCATAATGTTTTAAATTAAAATTTGACAATGTTGTTAATCTAGAAATATTAAACAGAATGGATTCCTTGACAGTGCCAGTACAGAAATTACAATAGTTGATACTCAAAGCTAGTTTAATTTAACTTGTATAACAATAACATGCGCATATGCAACTACTCACACACATTAATAGAGTCATTAGTCATTACTTACCAAAAGGGCCAAGTCTATAATTTATGGTGACGAGAATAACATTTCTGTCTATTAGCCTTTGTGCACCATACAAAGATGATACTCCACTTCCAGAGCTAAATCCTCCGCCGTGAATCCAAAACATAACAGCAAGAGGCTCAGCAAATGTTTGAGAATCAAACTTTGAAAAATAATTTGTTAAACAATTAAAAACAAAATCAATCATACTTTTCTTATATTGTTTTATGGAACGAGCATAATTTGAATAATGAGCTAGAACCCAGTGAAAAAAGTATAGCAAAAAAAAAACATTTTTTTTTAAATGCAGTTTTACTGCATGTGTTTCATAAAACTGTTAGAATACTACAATGGCTGTACTTTTATTGCAGTTTTACTCCAGTAAGAAGTGCAATCTGGAATGCAGTCATTTTTTTGAATGGAACTAGACAGAATACCGGTATGGCCGTGAAATTTTTGGAAATGCATATTCTTTCACTATATTGTATGTTGGTATTGTTTTTGGGGTGATCTTTCCCAGTTAAACAAGCATGTCAAAGTGCATGCAGACTTTTTTAAATCATTAATGTGTAACAACGACAAAATTTAGTACACAATTAAGATAAATAATCCTTAATTTTTCTAGAAAAATATTTTGACTAGGAATTAAAAGAAATTGAATTATGGAAGCGCATTTTTACCTTAGGTGTGTAGACGTTTAAATACAAGCAATCTTCATCTCCTTCGTAAGTTAGTTCAAAAAAATCAAATTGAATACATTTATTAGCATCTTCTGTGGCATCTAATATACCATCCCATTTGTTTATTGGTTGAGGAGGCTGAAAAATATATTTTTGGGAAATTATTTTATCAATTGTAACCAGAATATCTAAATTAGTGGAAAAATGCTATTTCTGCAAAATAATCTCTAGATAATGTTTAGGAATTTACCACAAATTGGATTCTTAGTCAAACAGTTGATATTATATTACAGAAAAGTGTACAAAACTCAATTACAGATAATAAATATATCTATTTAACCTTAAATCTGAGTTCCTTTATAGGTGGTTGGGCGAATGGAATCCCACGAAAAGCAAAAAAATCGTCACCTTCATCACTTTTCAACACACTTCCTTTTATTTTTCCTAAACTTGTTTCAAAAATTGGACCGACTTCATCACTGCAGTAAACAAGTTCTGTTAAGAAACATACATAAAAGACAATTCCAAAATTTAAGATTTGCATTTTTCCAAACTGAGTGTATACTAAATTGGGAGCCAGAGAAAAAGTACTGAACGTTAACAACCAATTTTGGCACCGCCTCTTGCAAATTAAATGTGATTAGATTAAGAAAGAACTTTGGGATCCCTCCAAGCCCACATATGAAATGACGCTTGCTGCCCTTGAAGAAATCAAGGCCATTTTTTAAAAATTTGTCAGCATTGCTACTAATCTACTAATTCAAAATACCGTAGTCATGTCATTGCAATTGCCATGAATTTTAGCAAGATCTACCATCCAATGTAAATAACAAATCTTAATAATGACATGTTATTGGTTAATATATTTTTAACAATATAATAATATACATACATCTTGGACCAATAAGAAAAAAATTTGACTTATCCTCATCACTCTGTTAATTAATTAATAAAGACATGTGAATAGCATAAACGTTTTTATGAACTACATGTAGTAATTTTGAACATTTGCAGAGAATTTTTTTTCTCACTAGGACATACCTAGCTTCGATTTTAATAATAGCATCGATCATGCTTTATTTACCATTTTACTCCAACAAAATCCTTTAAAAAAGTACATGGTCTATATAACTTGTGATTAATATCAAGAGTAAGAACCGGTACCATGTGTATGTAAGGAGATAAGGATAGGACATGTTACTGAGGTTAGGTAGAGAGGTGTGTTCAATGTATTAAGTACATATGGTGTGCTTAGAAAATGAAAGTAGACTTATTTTGCTTTATAGGTTCATTAAGCATACTGGCAGAAATGCCGCAGAATCAATGTGCATCCATTCAAACTAATAAAACCAGCTACTGGTACCAATAATCATTCTCACTAGCGTCTCAAAATGTTAGGGTATTCAGACTATCGATCTTATACTTGAAATAAATCATGTAGCTGAAAGCTAGATTTTTTTTTACAAAACTTATATAATTCCTCATTGCATGTAACAGCATGGACAGTAGAAGAAGCATGGGGACATCAATTTTATTTAAAGGACAGAAAGGCCATTACTGGCCAGTACTGGGTACACTTCATCTGTTTTAAAAATCCACCAATTAAAGTTCATCTTTTGATTTAGGTTTTGCTGTAATTAATTTTCGGATTTCTTCATCCCAAAAGTCGTCCTTTTTGCACAACTTTCCTTGTTCCATGTGTGGATTCAAATTCAAGTTCAGGTAGCTACGATCCTTGCTATCATATAATTCCCATAGAAATTCTTCTTTGCTGTTTGACACCATAAGTTCTCTGAAATAAAAATTGTTTTTAATTTTTAAACTGACTGTCGGCTCAAATATGGAAGAATAAAAAGTAAATTTAAATGTACAGTAATCATATTTTGTGTTAACGTGCATGTATACCCTTCAAAACTAATAAAAACAATTCTTTTAACTAAATTGCATAAAATAAAAAATGCACTCACTTTCCAGCAGCAATGGTGGTCCACAAAGAATTAATCAATCGAGACATTTTTGCATCATTGTCATCCATTTTTGGATAAAAAAACTTAAATTGCACAAAAAGTTCATCCCCATGTGATACATACTTTCCTGAAAGTATATTCAGATATCTCTTAATTTGTAATTAGTAAACTAATGGCACAAAAAATAAATAAGTTACCTGGAGTTCCTCCATGAAGAGCAGCTAAAGTATATTTTCCCAAGTGAGTATACTTGTAAGCCAAAGTAGGAACATCTGCATCAGCAAATAAATCCAAAGTTTTGGATATTCCAGAATTAAACAAACAATCAGTCATCAGCTAAAAACAAATTGACAATAAGTTGAAACTTTTGAAAATTAAACATGATTTGCGCTGCACTATATATTCCTCCCAGCTCCTACGCCACATGCCCTTCATATAAATAAGTAAATAATTAAATAAACAATGATAAATGACTACAAAATATTTGCTGTTTACAGTTCATTTCTATATCATCTGTGGTTAACTGCCAAGCTAATAGCTTACATGGCCCACTTTTCTTACCTTAATCATTGTTTCCTTTAACTCCTCTTTATCCATTGCCGTGTTATTTGCAAAATACTCCTTTTGTACTTGGGAAATAACTTCTTTAAGTTTTGGATCAATACTTAAGAGCAAAGCAAGCAACTCTGGAAACCCTTCATCAAAAAACTTCTGCTCTGTCGTATTAAATTTGCTTATCAGAGCTGTATTCGTATAAAAAAATTTCAATAAATAATACTACATATTATATATATATTATTCAAAAAAATTCATTCAAATGAAAAATAAATTGTTTACTTTCATAAAATAAATATCCTTCATCTGGTAGTAACCCAGCAACGAAAGGTACTTTGTTGGGGATTTTCCGACTTTTCATTATGGCTTTAGGATCTTGAGTTAAAAACCCTTCGCCACCGGGTCCCTCGATAGATGGTGCAGCATATGATGGAAACATTCCAACTTCCTTTTGGAAAAATAATGGAAAATTGCTTGTAAATGACATTACCAGATAATATTTCAATGATATAATATACAAGAAGATACTCCTTACAGCTAACTGCTGATTTCCCCAAACTAATGCCTCGGCAGCTTGATTTCGTAAGCATTCGACTAGAACTGCACTTGGTTCAACAGGACATCTAACATTCAGGGCCAGTCTTTGAGCCCAATCAAGAGGAGTTTTTTGTAAAGCCCAAGGATTCAGCGCTGAACCACTCTGAGCAATAGCATTCTCAAATAAACCTAATACAAACAATCATTCGAAACTGAAAACTGGATAGACTGTAGAGAAATTTCATTAAGTCTGGAAACCATGCTACACACAGAGAAGTTTTAAAATTAATTAATTAAGTATCTTAATGTATTAATAATAATATTTTATATAATATTATTTAATAATATTAAGAAATAAGCTTTTTATATATAACAGGTGTAAAAGCTGACAGAACCACTTTCACACAATATTTAAATAAGCACATTATATAAATAATTTGGTGAATATATTTTAAAAAATTAAGAAAATGAATGTACCTTTGCTTAAAGGAGATAGCATGTGGTACACGATCGAAGCACCTCCTATAATTATTATTTCAAAATATTTTATATTAATTTATTATAATTATGCTAAAACACATGTAGAATACATATAAGACAATATATGCGGAATACCTGCAGACTCTCCAAAGATAGTAATGAAGTCTTTGTAGAAAATAAAATAAAATAAGGAATAGATAAATACACACAAAAAAAATAATACAGCAAAAATGCATAAAATAACTATTTTAACCTTTGTCTCCTCCAAAATGTTCAATGTTCTGTTTAACCCATTTAAGGGCCAAAACCTGATCTAACATGCCATAATTTCCTGGAGCAGTAGTATCTTCAGTATTCAAGAAACCTTTATGCAAAAACGATAGTAATTACATAAATGTGACCAGCTCGCAATACATGACATTTTGTTCATACCGAGAATTCCCAATCTATAGTTGAAAGCTACTAATATAACTGGATGGTCCATTATCTTGTCTGGACCAAGGAAAGTGTGAAGCCCACTGCCCATGGTAAATGCACCACCATGAATAAACACTAACACAGGTAGCAACGATTTATCTTCATCTTTCTTTGGGATCTATAACACACACATAAGAACATTTTGTGAACCAATGTAATCATTTTTCCAAAAAAAAAAGAAGATGAAAAATAGAAACTAACCTGAGGAACATACACATTAACCACTAGGCAATCCTCGGTACCAACTACTTTTTTTGTACCAATACTTATTTGTGGACATACTGGTCCAGTTTTTGTTCCATCAAATATTCCCTCCCATGGATCTACTGGCCTGGGAGGCTGGAATATTGTGAACAAATAAGCATTGCAGGAATGAGTTAAAAAGGTTTAGTAAGCTATCACGTATTAAATTTTACCAATTCCATTTAGGGGTCATGCACAAATGATGTCACGCAAAAAATCACTATTTTTTACCCCCTCCCCCCCTCGTCACAAACTGTCACAAATTCAATAACCCCCCCCAACTAAATGATGTCACATTTCCTCCAACCCCCCCCCCCAATACACTATGACTAGGGGGAAAACTGACCAGTTAAAATGAATTCAGGATTTGTTTACCTTAAAAT
>JAQIXP010004629.1:0-11307 GCA_034700285.1 Proteroiulus fuscus | reverse complement strand
AATTAAGAGTAAAGTAGCGCATGTGCACATATCCATTAGTTTGCCCATTGAAAAAAAAAGAATGCAACAAAAAAGAAAATATGAAAAAAAAATGAGCGGAAATTGTCTTATTCGCCACTTGTATTTTAATAAAAATCCAGGTCTCCAGAAATGTTTAATATAAACTAACAAATGGTATTATTCATTACTTGTAACTTTTAGAAATGATAGCTTGTGGTTTATTCGCTACTGTTCACTTCTGTAACTTTAACAATTATTCGTTAAATTAAATTCTGTAACTTTAGGATCACAATGGTAGGGCCTACAATTATCTCTTGTTCGACAAATTGGCTTATTCGCAGCTTGTGAATTAAGCCATCAAAGGGGTCCCAGGAATGCTTTGTACAGGAAAAATCACGACGTGAAGAACTTTTGCATTTTAGCGTTCTGTTTGTTTCCAATGATAAGAGCAACTTGTAAACTGGTTAACCAGGTAACAACGCCAAAACACGCCTAATATAACAAAATTGGTTACACTTACATTATAGCTGTCTTGTTGTTCTGGTCATTGCCACACATAGCTGCACCTTTTCACATAAATGTCAATTTCGGTGATGAGCCGGTCAGTTACAAAGCTCGTGGAAGGTCTCTGAAGAATCATTGCAGTGGTCATCCTTCCCAAAAAGGTTTCGGCGTTTTGCTGAGAAATCTTGGCACGGAATTGGAAATGTTACGAGCGCACAAATGTTAGTTGTTAGACCTGTTTATAAATTGTAATCCAAGCTGGCACAACAAAAATAGCATTCTTCAGGTACCGAAGGGTTCAAATACCGACGCGAGTGGTGTAGTCCAGGCAGTTTTAGATCTTTAATCGGCTTACGTGACTCCTGAAAAATACAACATTCATAAAAGTTAGGTAAATGTCTGATAAATTTCTGTGACTTAAATATATTATACAAAACACACTTTGGAAACTGGTTTAACTGGAACTGCCATTTCAAGTAACAATGCTTCAAACTTGGATGAACTACTAGTTAGGATTTTGCAGCTAGTAGTTAATCGTTCAAGTTTCTTGGTCCAAGCTTGGACCATGCATAGGCCTACATTAATCCAAGCTTGCTGGACTAATACAAGAGTAGGCTTAAAGAATGTGAGTTATACCCTACAAATAAGGCTAAAATTAGCCCCTTTAACGTCTCTAGGTTCCTATACCTTCTTGCACATAAAGCAATACCAGCTCTCCTTATGGCTAGTCCAGTGTGCATTTAGCATTTATAACCCATGCCTTAACCATTGCCATACCTTAGGCCTAACGCTAGAAAACCAACATGCATAAACGCACCTAATAAGAGGTACATATTGGTCCCTCGCATTTGATTATTACACAGGACGTTGCCAGTTAAAATAACGGCCATTATAATATATAAAATAAAATATTACTTACAAACAACAGAGAATATATTAGGAGTAAAATCCACGCATAAATTAGGTAATAACCTCCATGTTGGAACTCTCACTGAATTTGTTATTATGGCGATCAGTGCATCTTTTGCTCTCTTAATCGGGTTGTTATTTTAATAAAGTGCATGAAATATGGAATTAACAAGTTATTAATAAAAGCCTAGTTAATATATTGTCCCATTTATTAAAGAATGAATAATATATATTGTAAATAAATAAAGTTTTATTGAAAATCAATTAATTTGGTATTCATCACGGAGAGCTTTCAGCTTATTAAAAGACCAATTTTTCAATCAGATATCAAAAGCGCTTTTGCTAACTACTCTTTACCCATTACAACAAATGCCTCATTGCCTAATAATATAATTATTTGAATGAGACTTTATTTTGAGTTTTTTACTACCTTTATAAATATTAATATTATTAATGATGAAAAATTAAAAAATTGGATTATGTCAGAATGTCATGTCCCTAAAGTCACTGATTTCAATCAGGCCTATTCCTAATTTAAAAATCCAAAAGCAAAGAAAACCAGTAGAAAACAAGAGTTTTATCCATGATGTTCAACAGAGATCTAGCTTCAATTTTAAAATAATCTCACATTTTCCTGTAACAAAGTATTTTTATTTTAACATTTCAATCTAGGTGTATAATTCAGTACAGACCATAATATCACGAATTTTACAGTGTACAGCAGTAGTGTTTTAAGAGAAAAAGTGAAAAATATTGAAACAATTATTTGAATTCACTATGATGTAGCCTTCACTGGATATGTGAATCCAAAATCATGATTTTTATCTATAAACATCATATAATCCTGCATTAAAAGATGTTTTCGCACAATTGATGATCTCCCAAACAAGCAGGAATAGCTAACAAAGAAAGTTCTTTTATGATAAATGCCACAAACAAGCTTGTCTCATGCATAATGATTACTTGCAAAATTAGGTACTGACATCAAGCATCATGAGATCATTGACTTCCATAATCCCACCAAAACTTAAATCATGATCGCAGGATTTGGATGAAGAGATGTATAACAATTGGTTCACTTTTTCCTGCAATTATAAACAAAATTAGCTTCTATAAATGAAACTTATTCCATATTTTTTCTCAATTTTTTTTACCAAAATTAGAATTACTGGTTGGGAGTCACTGACAAGAAAGTTGCACGTAGAACATAGTGTTGATCTCAACTGTACAAGCATAATTTTTCAATTTATTTGAAAAATTTATGGTATTTTTCATGAAAACTTTAAAAAGATATTTCCATTTTATAAAGATATATACTTACCACTTTGTTTAATGAATAATAATGCATTATCAGTATTACAATTAAAATAGATGTTCCCAAAGTGCTTCCAAATGCAAAAATAATATTCCTAATATCCTCAGACTCATTAGAAAGTATAACGCTCAAAACTAATGAAACATTAATAATTATTGTAGCTTAAGTTATAACGAGAAGGGATTGAGAAAAAATTAAATTTAATTGTCCAATGATAGAGTAGATATATGCATGTAAATTAATGGATTCCATTATGTGTTTTGGTGTTCCAGAAAATTCAATTTTCTTCTTAATGCACATTGCTTTAAGATACATTTGAATTGCCAGTACAGTTCCAATAACAGAATATGGAAAGAAAGCTATTGCTGCCATTCCTGAATAAATTCCTACACCAACAACGAATAGAAATATAAACATTGCTGCTTTTGCATATATATTTTGCTCTGATTTTTCCATGGACATAGAGCAAAATTGCAGGATAAGGATGCTAGCGATTGCTAACAGTACAAACATGACCATCAAAGGAGTAATAATAATCAAATTTGTGTAGAATTTCAATGAACTGGGAACTACAAATGAGTGACCACAAAGTTCTCGATAAAGGTTTTGAAGAGCTCCTTGTTTCAGGTTCAAAAAACAGCAAGTTAACAGAAATGTTGCCATTGCAAGCATCATCAATTGCATCATCCAGAAGTCCCTGTGTACAGTGGACAGATTGGATAGAAGCACGTAAAGAAAGTAAACTATGTTTACATAACTACACCGAGACAAGAAAAATGCAACTCTGGCCATCCGAGAAACCTTAAAATCACTTGGAAATGCCCTTATTCCCATCATGAAAAAGAAATAATAATATGGAGTTATGATTTCTGCAATTCTAGTCATGTTTCTTGAGAATTAATGTTCTGTATACTTGCAAGACCTAAATTAAGATTATTTTTGTACATCAAATATTTCATTAATTTGTGTATTTGTCAGGTTGAAACTTTGTTGCTTGGTAACACTGCTAATGCCTTGTCACCATAAGTATAATGCAATACTAATTTCGAGAGAAAGAAGTTTTATTGGTAAGCATTACTTTCATTCAATTTAATATGAATAGCTTACAGATAAAGTATTTAAATCATTCTTTGTAATTTAAGTAATTTCTAAGTGCTCAATTATAGTATAGGTTTAATTAATTTATAAATAAGCATTAAACTAGGTATATAAATGTTAATGTATGAGTGTTTGAAAGCTTGTTCTTGTTATGTTTTATTATACGTTAATAAAACTTTACAATTTATTGCAGAAATTCCAAAGTGTAAAAAGTCCATATTCTGTATCAGCTCATAGTTATAATACTGTAGAATTAATTTCTCTCATTTTTAAGTAACTAAAATATTGATTAAAAACTAATTTGAATTCAAAAGAATATTCCAACGAATTAAAAATAGGTAATATTTGTCTTCTTATAATTTTACTTCTATTATTTCTAAGTCAATTTACTACACCTGCATCAATGACAAACAATGCAGCAAAGAACATATCTGGGTCACAGAGTTTCATTGGATCAATTTACAAAAGTAACTACTAGATGGCGCTAGTCATTCTTATATTCCCATGGTAAAATGGCGCCATCCATGTCTTTCAGAAAACTTTTATTTCTTAATTATGGTAAGTCTGATTAGAATATTAATTACTATGCCTTTCTTACCTTTCATTTGTCTTTACTTTTAAAATAACTTGTAACAAAGTGAGACTTTTCCATTAATTCCAGAATTTTGAAAGTCAAACTTAAATAAACTTATGTTGTATACATGAGGCAAACATTGATCAATGTAAAAACAATTTTCACTGTTTACTAAACAATTCATTCAAACTTTGATGCAAAATCGTTACTAATTTCCAGTTATAAGCTCACTGAATTTGTTAAAGATAAGTATGAAGCCGTATCATTTAGTAGTTTTCGAAACAAATGATTTTTCTAAAAATCCAAACTGTAATTTCACATTGCAACAAGTCGGTTTTGGAGGAATTGTCCTGATTTTCAAGTACTTTGGTCTAAATCTCCAAATCAGTCAAGAAGCAATTGCAAAATCAGTCAAACCTGCTTGGAATAATTTCATAGTTGGTTTTGGTTTGTCCATCAGTTTTTTGGGCTGTTTTGGTTTTGTTTTGATCCTTTTGGAATACAACAACAAAGTAACTAAACGAGAAGATTTAGAGAATATCTTTTTCTTGCTGTCTTTTGCCCTTGGCAATGTCAGTTGCTTTTACTTATATCTAAGAGCTTGTATACATTTTCGAAATATCCATGAATTTATTTGGGAACTTGCAGCCACTGTGGATTGGATGGCTCAAAATGAACCACAAGACTCAAAAACTATCAAAAAAGTCAAAAATTGGGTAAAAATAACAATGATTTGCACTATTTTTAATACAACTGTTATTGCTTTTTCAACAATTTTGGGTATGGCGGCCAATCAATCTAAGGATCCAACATCAATGGTTGATACCAATAAAATGCATGGATATATTCTATTTAAATGCAGTCAAGTTTTTTACTTTTTTCGGGTTTTTTTGAACGAATCTTTCGATTTATTTTGTGCTTTTTTTCTTCTCTTTTGCTGCAAATTGCTCACTTGGTTTTTCGATGATCAATTATCCAGCAAAACGATTTCGATGGCAAAACGACAATTTTTGCACCAAAAATTATGCAAATTAGTCAAACTAGCCAATGACATTTTTGCTCCATTTTTGTTTCTTTGGCTTTTGACAGAAATTGTTGGCATTGTTTTTGCATTCAGAGCATTTAACAAATTTGTGCAAGCAGAATTTCTTTTTATTTTGTTTAATTTTGGATATCATATTTGGAAAATATCAATGTTTCTAGTAAAGGCAATTGCATGTTCACAACTTAATGAAAAGGTTAGTTATAAATTGTGAAAAATCATCTTATTTTTGAAAAAAAATATTTGTTGCAAGTTTTTCTGACATTTTCTAAATTTAGGAAAACATTATTCTATTTCTGAATTTGTGATATTTGATCCAGTAATACAATATTTCCAAAATTTTTGTATTTCAAACTGTTACTGCATGCATTTCTTGAAACTTATAAAATATCAGAATCTGTTCATAAACAATAACTGATTTCAACAAAAATTCTGTCAATTTCTCATTTCATAAAATATTTTCAGAATTGCAATATTTTAGAAATAATCCAGCATTTGCTTAAATTTATAAAATATAAACCTCGAAGATATTTTATAATATCTGATTTGCACTAACTAGCCTATACTGAATTTCTCTGTTTTTATTATAAAATAATATTTCCAGAAATTGTCTTAAATTTTAATTTAAACTAAAAATAGGTAAAAATTATTTATTTTAAGATCTAGTGAACTGCCTTTATTAGCAGAAATTAATTATATCTACATTTTAGATAATTTCAACGCTACAAAGAGATTCAGCCCCAAAAACATTTGAAGAATTGCATTACAGTTCTGGGGTAAGTTTGGTTAAAGAGGAAGTCTCACGTTAGGAAAAGTTATTTTTAAAGAAAATGCAAGTTAAAATTGTAATCAAAAATGAAATGCAAATGTTAAAAAGACTAACCAATAATCAGATACAAAATGTTTAAGATTTTAAAGATTAATAATATCCATTTCAGTACAAAAAAAGTGCCAAAAACGCCATCTTGCAAGAAACAACGTTAACTAGTATGCATTGGCAAATCGTGTCAGCCATCTTGAGAATCTAACCATGTTTCATAATATTTTGCATCTTTTTATGTTTTAGGAACACACTAATTACTTGCTGTATCTCAAAGAACTGTCAATGAACAAAATAGCAATTACATACGGTGGATTTTTTCCTGTCCAATCAACGTTAATTTTTACGGTAAAATATTTTAAATTTAATTTGATTTTTTTCATTTCATGAACTTAATTGGCTTTTAATTTTGAACATTAATATTTATTTAGATTGCTGGTACTGCTATCACGTATGGATTGATCTTAAATGAACTGAAAGCGAGTGATTAATATATTAAACAAATTTCAAGAGTTGCATCTATATGATCCATTTGTAATTCAATAATATTATAAAATAAATTGCAATCAATATTATAAAAATCCTTATAAATCATACAATTCTTTCTCTTGGTTTACATTTTACATTAGTTTTTCTTGTTCTACAACCTAATAAAGCAATTCATCTAAACGGTCTAATGTACTATCCTTATTATACTAGAATTAAATATGATAAAAATGCATTGGTTAACATTAGTGTTGGGCAAATCTTATGTATTCCAATGCATTTTTATCAAGTTTACTTATACCACTACATTTTAACAACTAGACAAACCCTCATCTGACATTCTGGATTGTTCTATTTTCATTTCAAAACTTGAATGAAAAATTGCCCAATGTTGGTACAGATCAAATAAATAACAAAATGGCTTCCAAAACCCCGTGACAAAATTACTGCAGTTGACTGCATTCCAGATTGCAGTTCTCGCCTGCAGTAAAACTGCAGTTTATTGCAATAAAACTGCAGCTGGATCGTTGGATTCTAACAGTTTTACGAAACACTTCCATAAAAAGTTTCTTTTCAAATTTACTGGAATGCAATTGATTCCTTCTTTAGCTTCACATTTTATTTATGCAATAAGACTGATGCAAAATACTCCTTAAATTCAACTAAGATCAGTGAGCTAGCAGTTAGATTCCAACGATTCCTAAGATGGCTGACCCAATCAACCCATGCAAAATAGTTAATGTTATTCCCACCAGATGGCGTTTTGGGCATCTCTTCCTATCTTTTTAGCAGTGCTGCTATGAATCATGGGTAATCACCATATGCAAACAATTCAATAAATGCATAGAACAGTTCAATAGTATTGAATTATTTCAAGAAAAATGATATTTGTTAGTTACCTGAATGGCATAAATAAATTACATTTGGTAAACTTTGTGTTTGACTTGCAATTACACTAAGTGCCTGCACTGTATGACTAAAGTTTACTAAACAACTCGCATATTGCAAACTGTATTGTAACTATTTAAAAAGATGGAGCAAATTCAGATGTCCAATGCATTTACAATGAAAGAATTTTACGGAAAAACAGGATTCAGTTGGCTGATAAAATTATTCAAATATTTTGGCTTCAAAATTGATGCAAATCCACACCTCATCAACAAATCTTTAAAATCAGGTCTAAATTCCCCCCTAGTTTATTTCAATATAAGTATTACTTTGGTAGCAAGTCTGCTCTCATCTTCTCACTGGTTTGAACTTCCTCCCAACACCGGAAGTAAACTTGTGGAAAGTATCTGTTACGTCATGACCTACACATCAGGACATTATGCTGCATTTTTTCTATATTTGAATGCATACAAGAATTTTGGAACTATCTATGGATTCATTTGGGAAATGGCCAACATGATTCACGAACTAGAGCCAAAAGTTAGTCGTTACAATGTGATCAAAAGAATACGAAATTGGGGTAGAATCATAGTTACTTTAATGATTTTCATCTCTATTTGGAAATCAACAGTGGTGATCTTGAACATGGAATCACCAGAAGCCAAAACGTTTTACAGAGGATTGGACACTACGAGTGGTTTTGGATATATTCTGTATAAAGTTATTGAAACCTTCTATGTTATTTGGATCATTACGAATGGAGCATTTTCAATGTTTTATTCCTTTTTGGTCATTTTTGTTTGTAAATTGCTGCTTATATTCTTCGAAACTCTCATTCCCACCGAAAATGGATCCAAGTACCAGTTTGGAAACAGTTCCAATCAGAAACCAGTGGAGATTTCAATGGCAAAACGTCAGTTTTACCACAGAAAACTCAGTCACATGGTCAAACAAGCCAATGAAATATTTTCACAGCATTTATTCATAAACCTTTTGGTGGAAATTGTTAGCATTTTAAGTGGTTTCAAGGCATCCATCTTAATATTCCAAAGAAACATGTGGGCCATTGCATTTGGTTTAATGCTCTTTTTCTGGAATACTATGATGTTTGTATTCGAAGCAGCAGCATGTTCTGCAGTCAACAACAAGGTAAATGTCTCAATTCAATTGAAATATTTATAAAGGGGAAGTCTCACTTTACAAAAAGTTACTTTTAAAAACCAGAGAATAGCAAAATGGTACCAGAAAATCTAAGCATATTGTAATTTCACTTGCTAAGAATGAGAAATCAGTGATTTTATAGAAAGCATGATCAGTGCCATATTCCCCACTAGCGGTGCATAGTGAGAGAAAGGTGAATTAACCACAATTTTCTGCTGCTAGCGCCATCTAGTAGTGGCTGTGGTAACTTTCACCATTGAAAGAGTCCTCGATTGGCTTCACATTTTATAGATGCAATCAGACTGATGCAATACATTTGAAATATATTTCCCTAAAGTGAGACTTCTTCTTTACTGCAATTTGAATTAATGCAATGTTATTGAATTTAAGGTTATAGTCTCACTTCAACGACCAAATGAAGCCAAATCAATAGATGAGTTTCGTCACAGCACTGAGGTAGCCTATTATTACTTTGCAAAATGAATAAAAATCATGAATTTTTTGATAAAAATAATTAAGTTTTGATTTAAAATCATGATTTCATAAATTATCTCTCATTGACATTTCTAATAGAGTATTTAAGAAATAGGATGCTGGTTAATTTTCCTACTTTTTGATTAATTGCAACTAAATAATGCTTGGTCAATAATAACCCTTAACTAATAGTAAACTTACTCTATGAGCAAACTGGTTATATTTCCCATCATGCAAGGATGACCCCTGGTATATGCCAGGGACTGTGATTGATTAAGCATTTCTTATAAAGAATTCTTTAGAAAAATTAATCCAAATGATTAGCAAATTTTTCGAAAATTTGAGATTTTTGTTTGATTTTTTTCTTGAATTTAAAGGAGCATGTCAACTATCAACTATATTTAAGCGAGCAATCACTGCAATATGCAGAATTAACATACGGTGGCTTTTTTCCAGTAAAATCAACTTTTATCTTTACGGTAAGTATTCTGTTTTAATTTAAATAAAAATGCATGCAAGTACTTTCTCATTATTTCCAATTCTTAGTCTGATAATTATTTTAATTTAAGGTTGCTGGAACTGCTATCACCTATGTTCTGATCCTCAACGATGTTCATTTGGGATAAAGTCAAAGTGCAAAAAAATGCCCAAATTCAATGCTGGTCCACAAAAAAAAACAGTAGAAATTAGCACAAATATTGGAAATCAGGCAAAAATTATTGGTAAAATGTATGAATCATAAAAAATAAAACCTTTGTATTGAAATGTGTAAATAAATATATTAAATTGTTGAGAATTTCTATAGGAGCCTCGTGTGTTATTTATTGATTTTTAGTCTGATTCAAGTAAAAAAATATAATTTATGTATTCAAATTTTCAGCATTGTGTTTTGCAGCATTATATTTTTTATTTTTACATCATTTTTCAGAAATTTGAAATTAAATTTCCAAATCAGTTCATGTTACATGAGATTGTACTTTTGAAAGCATTTTTGAATAAGAATGCCTACTTTTTATAAGAAGTTAAGAGTTTCGATTGTAAAAAATACCTTTTTAATTCCGAAAAATCGCAATAGTTTCTAATAAAATATTTCATTATTTTTGGGCAAAAGTACTGTAATATTGCTATATATTTTTGAAAAAATCTACTAGATAATACTTTAAATTTGTTGAAAGTGTTTCTATATTTTAGAAAGCTTTAGTTTATATCCCCTTATATTCGGTAAATACTTTCAGTATTAATATATATTTTGAGTTTATAGTTAGTTAATTTTGTTAATGTTTAATGTTGTATTAGAAATTTACAAAATTTTCTTTAGAGATAAATTTCTAAAGTTGAATTGGAAACTCTTTCTAATTTTTGAAAAGTTCAAATCATTGAATTCATCAGTTATCCTAACATTTGTACAAAAATTACACTAAATTCCTTGAACTTTCTGATAAAACTATAATCAATACTTTATCAACTCATTAAATACACAGAAAAAATACCAAAACATTTTAAGTAATATCAATTAAAACAAATAATTAAAATTGAGTTGGCATAAGCATTACAAACATATATAAGTAAATAAATAACAATTAATATACAGGAACTATAAGCTCGTAATTATACTAAGTGTATGTACTCAAATGTCCCTTAGTTTACTGAGACAGACTAAAAATACTTGTTTACGACTTAATGTCTTAAAGCAATGAAGCAATTTTAGAAGTCTAGTGACTTAACCATGCAAGAATTCTACCAAAAAACAGGATTTACATGGCTTATCATATTGTTCAAATATTTTGGTTTCAAACTGGATACAAATCCAAAACTGATTGAAAACTCAGTCAAACCAGGTTTAAATTTATTCCTCATTTCTTTTCATTCAATTATTATTGTTTCAGCATGTTTGATTTCATCTGCAGATTTATTTGTGCAACCTCCAAACTCGGAAGGAAAATTCTTGGAAAATATCTGTTACGTCATGACCTACGCATCCCCAATTTATGGTGGAATTATCCTGTACTACAAAACTTTCTCCAATTTCAGAATTT
>JAQIXP010004628.1:0-11312 GCA_034700285.1 Proteroiulus fuscus | reverse complement strand
AATGAAGTTTTTTTTTGTGCAAATCAGGCACGCAAATGATTGCGTGGGATGGTCCCAACTCCATGGATTTACATCTATCTTGTCACGCATTTGCACTGAGCTTCACATTAGATAGAATTGTGTCACTGCGTATACTAATAGGCTAGTATTATGCTCTTAAGAGAAATTTATTCATAAACCTAATATATATTTATATTCAATAATGGTTTCCTCGCAGATCTGCTTTTCGTGCTGTACCAAATTTCATCATATTGGTCCTCAATAATCCCCGCTGTATAAATCCTCTAGCATACATTCTATAGTTTATGGCCAATTCAGATTAAAATTAATATTAGTTCATCACGTTCGGGTTGGACTTAAGTGTATTGAACTGACTTGTTTTAAGCCTAGGAGCTGGAGCTCAATTACGGAAGCGAATACATATTATGCCACATCCCTTGAAATTATTGAATTATCACAGGCCTTGGGTTTGGAAATTTGCACGCATGCTTAGTCAGGATAACGAAAATCGGATTGAATGTTTGTGAAGGATTGGTGGTGGTACCAGCCCCCCCAGAGAGGGGGGTTTTGCGATTCATCTTAAGGGGCCGATACTTTGTATTTTACGTCATCGGTTTAGGGGAGGAGTGTTACAGGGAAATTTTAAAATAATGACATGGGAAGAGGGTCAAGGGGGTAAAACCGTAAAACACAGAAACCTATACGCACATTTTCATTGTTTTCTTCCCCAAATTTTTTAAAAAAAATTGTATGTTTAATTATTTTTTTTAATAATACTACCATATATGAAGTAAAATAAATATCAAATTGAGTGTATTTTAAAGGGAAAGTCTGACCTCGTGTAATTATTTTATTTTTACATTCTCTTAATTGTCATCGGGTTGTGGGTGTTCTTTTAAAAATGACTGTTCATAAAGTGCTTGGGACTTTCCCCTTTAATTCTTAGAAAAATTCAGGGTTTAAAAGAATTACATTTCTTTTGTTATTTTTTTTTTTGGAAATCCTACTTAGGAAAGGGGGTTTTGCAGATTCTTACTAATGATGACGAGTGGTTGGGGGGGGGGGGGGGGGATAACTACAAATTATTTTTGCTGACGCCATATTTGTATGGCCCCTTCATACTTACATATTTATGGCAGTTGCAATAAATATGTATCATATAATAATACATTGTATGTCTATGAAGCTGAGGCCTTGTATCCAGTAGATGGCGCTACACAGTGTCAGTGAAATGGTGCATATTTGGGCTTTCTGTTTTCATATACAAATCTACGTGTTTGGGACATTTTATCTAATGATTGGTAGGCTCAAATCCAATTCCAATTTCCATGTTTATCCTGATTTTTCATGCTATTTTTCCTAAAATCAACTTGTTTCGAAGTGGGACAGCTCCTTTAAGGAAAAACTTCAAGAAAATTACTAGTTTTCTGTTTTTTTGGAAGTGTAGTACATTATACCTTTTCAGAAACTTTTGTGGGACTATTGAAATTGATGCACCCTGTATCAATATGTATGCTGTTTTCGAAAAATTCTTTCATCTTCAGTAACTATAGTCTACAGGCAGTTTGTGTGTAGCATATTTAACCCGGATTTAATCAAAAGCTTTGTCAAATGCTTTTTGGCAGGAAGCTTTTTTACAATTGTTAATTTCCTTTTCCTAATGAAGTGAAGATTGGAAATGCCTAACTTGTGCATTTTCTGGAAAGACTGATTCCAAGACTTTACTTAACAATAAGTCTTGAAATATATTAGCATCACAGAATGGACGTAAAACACCATGAATAGACTTAAGCCGCGTTATTCTCATGAGACTTGTCTGGAAAGTGCGGTCCAAATAAGGTTCCCCATACGCATTTATCCTTTTTTTTAAACTCTATTGAATTCAAATCTTTGGATTTTTTTTTAGCTCATTGTGATTTATGTGTCTGTTTTCCAGTCTTTCTGAAATATAGATTTTATACGATTGTCAGTTTATTGCTAACTTGCATGGCGTTCCTGGAATGCTTGGCTGTATTTTTATTTTGATGCCATGATTTTTCTTTCACAAGAGGACCAACACACACTCTTGGGCACTTTAGGAAAATTACATATCCAGCTAACCCCAATTTATTGCATTGGAAATGCCATTTCTTTATTAAATTTTATGAGACGAGGGCATAACATTCGATATAGTTGTACTTTCTTTTACTATTGATAAGAATTTCAGTCTTAGAGAAATTTTTTTCTGTTTTTATTAGGAAATGTCTTTGGCGAGCAATGAATTGTTACAGCAGTGGACTTTTCTCAGAATCACTTCTATCTTATGTTGTTCAACAGGACAAGACAATGCTAACTTAGATTAAAATTAATAATTCATCTAAATAGTGAATTCATTTTCATTTGTGGAATAGTTCTGAAGCTCTTAAGCGTATGTTCTCAGAATCACATTCAAGTTCTCATAGAATTCTAAGGAAAACCATGTAAAGATGACCCTGCTTTGATAACTTTAAAATGGTGTGGTGATGTTGGAGCATTTGCATGTTTGGATTTATGATTAGCTTGAAGGTACATGAAGTTATCAAAAGCCAGTCCCTTTCTGGGTTACACTAATTAGCTGAGTTTTCCTAAATAACAAGCAAGGGGGAATGATTGTGAAAGGGCAGAAATTGGGATAATAAGGAAGGAAGGGAAGACAAAAAGGAGGGATGGTGAAGCACTAGGGAAGGTAGAATAAAAGAAACCAGAGGAAGTCATTGTAAAAAGTAAATGGAGATGTTGTGGTAGCATGGGAAAGGATGCGATTATAGAAAGAAATTAAGGATAGACAAAAAAGAGGTAAGGGAAAGCCATGAAGTCAGGAGGGTTAGAAACCAAGGGAAGCAAAAAGAAGAAGTTTAATGAAAGGCGATATAAAGGTAAAGAAATTGTAAGGGGATATAAGTTAGGATGGAAAAAGAAAATGTAGAGGGAAGGAAAGGAAATGTAAAGGAAGACAAGGAGGAAGGGGCTCGTCCACATATTAGATTCTGAATCTCAAAATAGGACTGGATGGGGTGATCATTGATCATGGTTTTTTAGCCTGCTAAAAACCTTCGTATTGTAGGCATAGCACAGGGTACGTTTGAATTTCCATGGAAAGAATGTCTTTGTCTAATTTGGTTGGTTATACTTCACATGGGTGAGGGAAGTGGGTCAAAAATCAGCTTTTTTTTGGCGTAATGAATATATGGACGACCCCGATGGCATGGAAGACAATAAGGAAGCAGGGGAGGGGGCGCATTAAATGTATGGGAATATGGGAAATAATTTGAAGAAAGGGGAAAGTATGAGGAGATGACAAAGAGTTAAGGGAAGGAAAATGTAATTGAAAATATGAAGGGAAGGGAAGGGAAGGTAGACGATAAAGAAGGAAGGGGTGGGATTAAGCTGGGATTTGCAAACAAAGATGGAAAAGAAAATAGGAAGATAATCTGGTGTCAAAGGGACACAAGAAAAGATCATAAGGAGGGAAGGGAAAACCAGTATGGGGTACATTTAGGTTTATGGACAATATTGTTCAGAGCTTTTATGCAGAAAATATTGGTTTCAATCTGTAAATGAAAACAAAATGGCTGCCTAGCAGACATGTTTCAGTTTAAATGAAAATAAATTGGGCTTATCTGCCCTCATGTTTCCTATTCATTTTAATTTTAGGAACTGTTACATGAGATATCGACCATCTAAGCTATAGATGCAAAGAAGTGTAAACAGAATACATTCCTAAATTATTATTTTTTCTTTAACTTATCAACAATGTTGCATGCGTGCACTCACTGAAGTATGTAGTTTGAGCGTAATGTAGTGCAATTATCAGTAGGAATTTTTAAAACTCAATTGTCGCCCATTGTCGAGAGTTATATCGTGCAATGCTTCATTACTCTGTAATTTATCATGACAGCCATTTGAATTTTAATCTGGCATATTTCTTCCTTGGCTCTAGTTATAAACTGCATATACTGTTCGGTGAAGCTTAGCAATTAAGCTATGATGTCTGCTATAAGTCTCTTTTGTTTAGCTTATGATTGACATGGCCTTAATTGTTAGCAAATTCAACGAGGGAGGGTGGGGGGAGGGAAAATGGTCACAATTGCACGTTATGTTGATGTTGACAAAATTTATGCTTACTTTGAGAAACACAAATATAAAATTCTATCCGAATTTCTAATAGGATTTAAACGCATCACGTTTTCATGGCTAAATCAGTGACGTGTAATTTTAAGAAATTTAAGTTGAAATGCTACACCCGTTTTACCTAAAAGGGAAAGTCCCACTTTGTAACAAGTGATATATCGTTCACACAAGTTTACTAAATCTAAATGGCTGTGCCAAAAATAATTGCTGCAAAAGTTTTCATTTTGAAGAAGTTACGACGTTTGCAAATATTAGGTCCCCTTTTTCCATAGCTTTCAGCAAGATTTGGTGGCGCCCTCTAGGACGTGTATGCCTATGTGTTCCATGCAGCCATGATGCTTTTTATCCAGTAGAGGGCGCTATACCCACAGTCAGTAGAATGATGCATATCTGAGGCGTCTTTGGCAATGCAGATGATCTTACCTGGTATCTGATTGAGGTGACGTCACAACTTTATGGAAATCCTTACATCTAACGTGTTTTATGCCGAACAAAAGTAACACCATTTGAGCAAAACAAAAATGGCGGTTGCATTTTCCAAATGCATCGTATTCCACGCCCTCTACATCAATTCAAATCGTTCGCACAATGCCTTATGGGTGCATCAGCTATTTTACTTTCTGAGGGGTTAGGCAGCTCTGAAGTGACTATCCAGACGAATAGATTTCTTATCAGATTCCTCTAATGCCGAACACCACTGCATCCATGTAAATGACGTCACACTCTAATGCCTAATGTTTAAAGTTCAAGATTTTTGTAATGCCAAAGACGCCTCAAGTAACAAAAATAGACAAATCATATTTGGATATAATTCATACCGCCATGTGTCGCCTCTTGTTATTGTCTATGAGATACCCTATGAGATTCTTTCATTTTCATAAATGCATTAGCTTGGCTTGATTCGGTGAATGCTTGTGCTATATGACCTAGTTGTAACACTGCAAACCCATGTTTGATTTGCAACATAACTGATGTTAGAATTGGTAATTGAGCTGAATATAGGAATTGCTCTTGAAATTCAGCTTTTCTGAAAATTCAGATTCGTTTTATTAAAAAAAAAAAACTTTTGACTTCAAACGTTAAGAAGCATATTTGCCAATGGGATGTATGACTTGTCGAAGCAATCAGTGGTTTGTTCTGACAGCATCTTCGTCTTGGCAACTTGCAATGTCTTATCGGAAGCGCTTTATATCTTCCATAAGAATGAATTCAGTTTTTAAAGGCTTGCATAAATAACGTTGTCAACACGCCAGGGCTTGTAGGCTAGGAAGAAAATAACAGGCGTTTTTCACTCTTCCAACTTTTTTTTCATTTCACGTTTGAACCACGACATGCATATAGATTTGCTATTGGGAACTTATTCTGTGAAAGATTTTCAATTTCCTTTCGATTTTAATGCTTTTCTCGCTCTCTCGACAGTGATACATGGTGTTATGACTTTCCATTGAGAAATGCTTCTTCCTTGTACGCAAATAGGGAATTCCCAATCCGTGTATAGAGAAATGGAATGGAAATTATGCATGGCAACAGAAACGAGCCAGACTTTCATGATTTAAAGTGTCTGGTCTCTTTCGTGGTGGCAGAGCCAATTGTTCCAAATGTATTTGCTGATTAACAGCTGAATGCATGGCAGGTATAGCATTCACTATAACGGTGTCCAAATGATATATCTGTATTAACCAATCATTAATTCTGCCCCATACCCCATGTCTGGTTTTGTCCGAATTTATCATTACCCCTCCCTGCCATCCTTCTCAAAGGATGGTCAAAATATGCATGCCTCATCCCTTAAACAGGATTCCACCTGATCTGGAAAGACTGGAATTATCAGTGAATTAAGTTGAGGTAACCTTACTTGTGAACAACTTAAATATCACTTGTTACAAAGGGGGACTTTCCCTTTTAAGCCTAAAGCAATGATTAATAACCACAGTTCATTATATGTGTTTAATGTTTTAACCTGTACAGTAAATGGTATAGGGTACTAGTTATAGGTGCAGCAGAAATAGTTAAGTAACGAGTTTATGTATAGCTTTTACTGGTCTCCAATGCCTATGTATAAGAGCATAATAATATTGTCTAAATCTTGCAGCTCTGTTTGAAAATTCCATCACAACTATTCAGTTTTTAATGTAGCCCTTGTTTTTTTCTATTTTTTTTTTTTTTTAAAGCTATAATTTAAAGGTAAACAAGATAAATTCCAATAAAATAATCCTGTAAAATGCAAATTTATTTTAAGCAAAATATGATTTCTTGCAATGTTGTTTTACCTATTATTATTAATTTTATTTAATAAGTAGTCCTATAATTAATTTCAGTAGTAAACTTTATGTACTCGAATCCATAGTTTCTTTTACATAAGTTTGACGCCATCAGATTCTGTAGATGTATACTTATCAATTATTATAATTTTAAAAACTAAATATGTTTATGAGGGGCATCCGTAAGGCCAATATATATATGCAAATTATAGGAATTGCTTCAATTTAAAGAAAATTAATACATTTTTGTATACTGTATAAATAAGTAAAATAATCATTGGATTTCATGATAATATTATTGTTTATGTTGGGTTTGTGATGAAAAGTATGGATTCCGTTTTTAGGAAGGAACCTGTTATTTTAGTTTAAAAAGATTTCTAAAACCATATAGTTCATCATTTTGTGGTATTATTTCAACCCAGATTTGCATTGGGTCACATGTGATGGATTTAAGAAGCCCCCATATGTTATTACATTAAGCTTAAGGCTTTTCTTTTGTTTCTTTTCAAAACAAAGGCAGTGGCGCATTATCGTTGGAATAATTTATGCCATTGGCAATATGTGATGCAGTTTTCAAGCTTAACTTATACTTTATTGAAAATGTCAATATTTAGCACACCGTTCTATTCGCCATTTCTGCGTTTAATATTAAATATATAAATGATTTAAATATGGGGGTCTGTACTCTGGTGCGTATTATATAGTCCCTTCCCTTGAGTTTCCCAGAATAGATGCAACTGATTTTATAAGACAACGTTGTTGATCATGGTTTATTTATTTTAAACAAATTAATATTTAATGCCGGTCTTCTATGGGCATTTGTTTTTAATTAAAATTACGCATTGAATTGACCCGTATTCAGGCTGGTACAATAGCCGCTGGCTAGACGTATTGACTCTGGATTAATTGAAAACTAAGTAATTAGTTTTCTTGGTTTTGATTATGGCTAGTTGTTGTTAACCATACATAGTTAAACCATAGGGACTAACAAATTTTTCAGAAGCTGTATGTAAAATATTTCTTCAAATTAATTTACAAAATTTCGCTTTTAATCCGTTGACTGCAGAATCCCCTCTTATTGGTTTTTGGCTTTGAACATAACTTGTTGTTGTTCTAGTAGTTGCTCTGATTTATTAATAAATCATCAGATCTGATTTGTCTACACATCGGATGAAGTGAACGATGATGATCTTGTTATTTCCAGAATCTCATTAAATATACGCCTGATGGACGTTTCCCAAATGAAAGAATCTTATAACATTCAAAATAGATTAAGTTTGCAAATTAATTCCCTTATGTTGGATGTTATAGGAGCACAAAATACAGGGGTTTTGATTGACTTCGTATATATATTAATTGGAAAAAGATTAAAATAAATGTCAATGGCATCATTTTATATCAAATTTTAAAGGAAAATTGGAAAAATGTTTCCTTGATGTGTTTCTGCATGCTGTCCATTCATTTTATACTGGTATAGGATGAATTTATACATGCATTTATTAAATTGTCTTCACATTTCAAAAATATATATATTATCCCTATATTTCTGCAAAAAAAGTACATTTTGGAGGAATTCTGCAGAGAAATTTCCTCATATGTTCTGCAGAAATGTGAGCTGTTTAAATGTTTCTGCGGAAACTGTAATGAGACTTAGTTTTCTGCAGAATTGGTGATGAAACTTAGTTTCCTGCAGAAATTGTAATGAGACTTAAGTTTTCTGCAGAAGTTGTGATGAAACTTAGTTTTCTACAGAAATTGTGATGAGACTTAAGTTTTCTGCCAAACATAAAATGCAAAATTTTTCTGCAGAAATTGTGATGAAACTTAAGTTTTCTGTGGAAATTGTGATGAAACGTAGTTTTCAATTAGCAGAAATTTGATGAAACTTAAGTTTTCTATCTGCATAAATTGTGATGAAAATTAGTTTTGTGCTTAAATTGTGATGAAGCTTAGCTTTCTGCAGTACAATAAAATGCAAAATTTTCGGCAGAAATTCTTTATTTATTCTGAAACAACTGCACATTTTGGAAATTCCTCAAAAATTGTGATGAAACTTAAGTTTTCTGTGGAAATTGTGATGAAACTTAGTTTTCTGTGGAAATTGTGATGAAACTTAGTTTTCAGTTAGCAGAAATTTGATGAAACTTAAGTTTTCTATCTGCATAAATTGTGATGAAAATTAGTTTTGTGCTTAAATTGTGATGAAGGATAGCTTTCTGCAGTACAACAAAATGCAAAATTTTCGGCAGAAATTCTTCATTTATTCTGAAAACAACTGTAAGTTTTAGAAATTCCTCAAAAATCACTCTTTATTCCTTAAATTTGCGTGCCTGAATTTGCTTTATGATTTAAGAGCCCAGTAGTGTGTAAGGTGGCACTATGAAATGCAGTTTTCGTCCCATTCTAATAATACGTTGATGTTGTCAGTAAATTATGCGCATTTTTAATTTGAAAATAAATTGCTTTTAGCCATGCATGGAAGAAATCTAGAGATCAAGCTGCTTGTATACTTAAAATAGCGTGCAGTTTTTATGAAAAAAAATTAATAAAAAAGTGCAATTCACCAGCTGAGATTATGGAAATTGTAGGTTTTTTTTAATTGAACCTGTCAACGGAAAATCCTCAGCATGTATCTCAACGTTTTTGTAAATAAAAAAAGCTCATCACAACCCAATTATATAAAAAGTGTTTTCTTAATGTATAATGCCCCTGCTGGAGAGAATTTCATTTGTAGCTTTTTAAGATGAGTTATAGTTCTAATTGAAAATTAACCAGAAAAACACGTCGTAAGTGACCGTTAACTATTAAACTTGAAATTCAATTTAAATATTCTTACCACAGTAAATTAATTTTTATATGTTTTATTTTGTAACATATTTTCTTGGCATTTGTCATTACAAGCTGATAAGGTGTGATATTTTTGAAGCTAGTGGGTATATACTAGGCTATAGTGTGTATTTTTGTTTTTATGAAATGATAGCTTATCGTGAACTAGGGTTAATAAAAGTAGCAGGTGGAATAGACTTTTCTATTAACTTTAGTGAATTTTAAGTGAAATTTATTCCAATATTTCGTATTGAATTTAATTTGACCCTGTAATATCAAATTTAAAGTTTATATCTAAAATTTCAGTCCTTGGTGGATTGCTTAAGTCTAGAATAGTTATTTAAGCTGGGAATAAACTTCAAAATAACATGTAATTTTGAAGTTTATTCCCTGCTTAAATCACTGTCTTAAATCACATCTTGTTTATTCCTGGGATAACACGAATGTCTAATCTAACCTCTTAAGATTGTATCTATATTTTGAAAAAATGATTAATTTCCTATATTTTAACCATTATTTATAAATTTTAATACATTTTATGCTGTAAAATTTAATAAAGTTTTAGTGCCTTACAAATTAATGTTGGGGTTAGTACCGTTACTATTTTTCATCTTTTATTATTCAAATTCTTGTAATTTGTCGAAATTAATGTTGCGTCCAAGTTTCTGTAATATTTCTTTATATTGTCTAAAAATACCCTAAAATGTTCCATATATTTTAAGATAAAAATCTTAAATAATATTCTGTAATATTTCAAAATTTAAGAAAAATATCCTATAGTATTTCAAAAACGTAAGAAAAATGTCCTATAAAATATTTTAAGGAAAATATTCTATAGGCCTAATATTTTAAAAATGTAAGAAAAATGTCCTATAAAATATTTCAAAATTTTAAGGAAAATATCCTGTAGTATTTCAAAAATTTAAGAAAAATATCGTATATATTTCAAAATTTTATGGAAAATAGCCTAGAATATTTCAATATTTTAAGAAAAATATTCTATAGTATTTCAAAAAATTAAAAAAATATCCTATAATATTTAAAAATTTTAAGAAAAATATCCTAGAATATTTAAATTTTTTAAAAAAATTATCCTGTATATTTGAAAAGTTTGCGGAACAATTCCTCTAATATAATTAAGCTTTTGAAAAAAAACCTATATATTCAGAGAAATTTGATAAAATATTCATATATATATATATATTCCTGGTAGGCCTACTTTGAGAAAATATTCCTACATTTTTGGAAAAAATTCTGATAATAATCTTTTGTTTTGGGAAATAATGAATTCTATATATTTCTTTATTTTGGGAAATATATTCCTATACTTTTATAAAGTATCCCTACATTTTTGGAAAAAAATTCTGATAATAATCTTTTGTTTTGGGAAATAATGAATTCTATATTTCTTTATTTTGGGAAAAATCCTGCTGTATTTCTACTACATAGAACAGCTAGCAATCATTTGACTATATAAGATTTGTGGAAAAAAATGGTAAAGTGTTTGCTTTCAATATATTGTTTCCATCAATGCAAAAATGGACGTTTTACAATCTAATAGCTGGCAAAGTCACTTCTAGTTAGAAATGCCACATTTCTCACATTTTTGCATCTTAAGTGCGTGTTAAGTTATAGTAACAAGCATATATGAAGAAGAACCCCTGGAGAAAATTGAAAATTGGCTTCAGCTGCGAACTTTTATTTTCTAATTGTTCGAAGAGAATATATATATAGGAAAAAATGCTGAAATAATGCAATTTAATTTAAAAGTTACTCGTATATGCACTTGCATGTTTCTGAAAGCTTTAACACGTATATTAAAATATAAAGTGAATTAAGAAGCTTGTCTTACCGAATAAACAAAGGCTTCTTTCAAAGTATATATACTTTACGCATTTTGTTGCCATAAATGTTTTCCAATTACCGTATATTGCATTCTGGAACGGAAATTCAATTTTTAAATAATATAAATTAAGCAATAAAACATGTGCAAAAATATATTCTGGCATCGGGCCTACTTTTTGTAAAAAAAAAGTAATTGTCAAATATTTCATTTTTATTTTAATGGAAGGCGCT
>JAQIXP010004627.1:0-11312 GCA_034700285.1 Proteroiulus fuscus | reverse complement strand
TTGGTCCAAATTCGGAAAAAATATGAGTAATTATGCTCTGCTAATGGGCCTTATATTAGGTAGAGTTGGTCTACCAGTGTGCGTTATTGATAGTTAATAGAATTTAGGATAAAACTAACATTGTTGTTAATACAAAAAAAAACACACTTTGAATTATTTAAACTAAAGAATTCTGTGCATTTGAAACAATACTGTTACTTATAAAAGGTTTGCTAATTTGGAATTATTAGTATTAGTTAATAGAATTTAGGATAAAATTAACATTGTTGTTAATACAAAAAACCATACTTTGAATTATTCAAACTAAAGAATTCTGTGCATTTGAAACAATTCTGTTACTTATAAAAGGTTTGCTAATTTGGAATTATTAGTATTAGTTAATAGAATTTAGGATAAAATTAACATCCTTGTTAATACAAAAAACCATACTTTGAATTATTCAAACTAAAGAGTTCTGTGCATTTGAAACAATTCTGTTACTTATAAAAGGTTTGCTAATTTGGAATTGTTAATGTTACTTAATAGGTTTTAGGATACAATTAACAATGTTGTTAATTAAAAAATGCACATCATTTGCAATATTAATAAACTGAAACAGTTAGTGCATTTGAAACAATTATAATACCGTACTTATATAAAAGGTTTGCTTATTTGGAATTATTAGTGATGGTTAATAGAATTTAGGATAAAATTAACAATGTTGTTATTAAAAAATCACATCGTATCAACTATTAAAAGTAAAAAAAATTCTGTTCATTTGTGAGAATTCTGTGGCCTGTAAATGGTTTGCTAATTTGAAATTGTTACTTTTTTAGGGTAAAATTAACAATGTTGTTAATACAAATTCATATCATTTGAATTATTCAAACTAGAGAATTCTGTGCATTTGAAACAATTCTGTTACTTATAAAAGGTTTGCTAATTTGGAATTGTTAATCTTACTTAACAGGTTTTAGGATAAAATTAACAATGTTGTTAATAAATCACATCGTTTCAAGTATTAAAAGTAAAAAAAACCTTCATTTGGGGCAATTCTGTGGCCTGTAAATGGTTTGCTAATTTGAAATTGTAACTTTTTTTTAGTGTAAAATTAACAATGTTGTTAATACAAAAAAATTCATATAATTTGAATTATTCAAACTAGAGAATTATGTGCACTTGAAATAATTCTGTTAGGCTTTTTGCTTATTTGAAAATTTTAATGTTAGGCCCTACATAATAGGGTTTTAAGATAAAAATTAACAATGTTGTTAATTGAGTATGAAAACACAGAATTTTTACCACTAGAAATAGTTTTTTTACTGACTTTATGGGGTGCCCTAAAGCTTGCCCAAATGTGGCCAGTTAACCAAATCTGCTTAATTTTCCCTCAATAGTTATTTTGGAACTATCATAAAAAGCAGCAGTTTCTATGCCATTTTTTTTGAGAAATTCCTCTTCAATTTTTCTGTTTGTTTTGCGACTCCAAAAACAATCTTGTTTTGACAAACTTCAGGTTTAGATTTCTAATCGATCTTAGGATCAAAGTAACATGTCAGTCAGAAACAGAAACTATGTAAAAAATTATGACAAATTTTAAGTGCTGAAATATTTCACTTTTTTCACCGCTTAATGGCGTGCCAAGTAGGGCAGTCAATCATAATCTAGGCCTACTTATTTTTTTTTTCGTTTTGCACGTTGGCCTGCATATTCACCCAAAACATTTGTACCTCTGAGTATTTTGTTTGGTAATTAGCCAAGTATAATCAATGACAAATTTCCCATTTAGCATTACTGGCATAGTGCAATCTCATGTTGGTTAGGATTTTCAATCTTATGTTGGCTAGGATTTTCAATCTTATGTTGGCTAGGATTTTCAATCTTACCGGTATTCTGATTAAAGTTAATTTTGATTAGGATGTTTAATCTCATGTTGGTTAGGACTTTCAATCTCATGTTGGTTAGTATTTTCAATCTCATGTTGGTTAGTATTTTCAATCTCATGTTGGTTAGTATTTTCAATCTCATGCTGGTTAGGATTTTCAATCTCAAGCTGGTTAAGATTTTCACCAAGGACGATACCAGTATTCTCCTAGTGCTGTAAATGTGTTGGTTAGGACTTTCAGTGTTATGCTGTTATTAATATTTGCAATCTTATGATGGTTAGGATTTTCAATCTCATTCTGATTAGGTAGTTATTTTTGATGAGGATTTTCAATCACATGTTGGTTATTGTTTTCAATCTCATGTTGGTTAAGATTTTCACCAAGGAAGATATTCTCCTAGTACTGTAAATGTGTTGGTTAGGATTTTAAATTTCATGCTGTGGTTAATATTTTCAATCTAATGTTGGCTAGGATTTTCAATCTCATTCTGATTGAAGTTAATTCTGATTAGTATATGCAATCTCATGTTGGTTAGGATTTTCACCAAGGAAGATATTCTTGTGGTGCTGTAAATATGTGAGTTAGGGTTTATAATCTCATGTTGGTTAGGATTACCTAAACACGATTTCCGATTGGATCCTAACCCATAGCCTTCTGGGCAAAAGCAGATGAATGAACCGGGAATATTCCAGCACTGGTATTGGCAACTTCCGTTATTTACCTCACATTCATTTATGTCTGAAAATAAAAAAAATTGTTGGCAAGGTCAAGGTAGTTCCATTGAAGATCAGTAATGGTCACCTGGTGGCCAACATATTTTTTCTAACTGCATTGGTTGCTTGACAAAATTTATAACCTGTTCAAATATATTTATCATACAAAATGTTTAGGATAAATTGAAATCCCATTTCAGTAATCCTAACTAAGTTGTTTAGATCCTAACTAGACAAGTCTAGTATGAAATACTGTATGAGTTTTATTTAAATTCTTAACCAGGAAATCAATGTCGGCCTTCCAAAATGGCACATCATGTGCACCTACCAATTGCAAGTTCTGAGGGCCATTTAAAAGATTTTGCCTAAATCCTAACCACGTATGCCACCTATTCGTTAGCATAATTACCCCCACAGGATATCCCATCATCCTTTAGGCGGTAACCGCGGTAGCAAGAACAGGCGATGCCACCATTTCTCTCCTCACACACATGTTCACATCCACCCTTTTTGACCTTGCAAGATGGCGGTTTGGTCCCTACTTCCGGATCATCATCATTAACATCCGATTCCACTGTAAAACAAAATGGCTGCCATTCACTTCTGATTGGACTGATTCCAATGTGAATCACAGCAATGAGACACCCACCTTTGCTATCGTTTTTGGAATCAACACAAGTTGGCAGCTGGCCAACCCACTTCTGCCCCAAACAGTACAAGGAATGGACTAGGCTATCCCGGAAGTGGTAGCCATCTTGGCAGGCATAAAATACCTCCAAATACCTGTTGAACGGTTCTTCGGCATTGTGACGCCTGCGGTACACCTCGATGGATCCATTCTGGATCCCTGGAGCAGGCAGGAAGGCCGTATCAGGATCACTTCCGGTTGTGTCTTGGGCACTTCCGGTGGTTATGCAGGACATGTCCAATTGCCCCAGACTAATTTCGGAATAATTCAAGGGCAGGTAGAAGGTCTGATTCGGGTCAGATTGGCCCACACCTGAAGGCAGGCTCACGATTTGCAAAAGGGTCATCAGTGGCTCCACTTCCGGTTTGGACTTGGGATCCCCCAGGGATCCATTTTGGGGGGTTCTGGAGGCGTTTGAGATTTCTGCTATTTTTGTCATTGGAAGAGCTTCTACCAAAGTGTTATTTTTAACCTCTTTGATGGTTACCGGCATGTATTCTGGATTGGCAACAGCTGGAGGAAGTACTTCCGGATAAACGGTGCTTTTCTTGAAATTCCGGAAGTCAGTGGACCCTGTTAGGAAAAAAAACGAAATGAAAATAATGGAAAAATGTGAAAAAATCCTTGATGGATGGGAGTCCTGCTTACCATTTATCAACTTGCTGTTGAAGTAGGAATCTGGCAACACATTTGACTTTGAAGATATTGGTACGACGTTACCGGAAGTGACCTTTACTTTTTTGTTCCGTTTCTTTTTGGTCCGTTCCTTCTTCCGCTTGGGTTGTAGTAAGGAGGCCCTGGTTTCTGGTTGGGAAAATTGTCTTCTTCCGGTGTTCTCTTTTAATCGGAAGTCATTTTTCTTGGTGACCTGTGCCTCGTCATTAGGCATTCTGGTCTCATGTTTCTGACCGGAAGTGGTTGTGGTTGAGTCCCAGCTGAACAAGGGCCTCTTGGAATTGGTCCTTAGTCTTGAAGCACCCCATTCATCCGACTGAGGAATATTGTACTCTTGTTGGTACTGGCGATCACTCAAACTTCGAAGAAGGGAGTACTGAGATGGACCTCCTTGCTTGGGTGCTGGGGCTGATGAACCGGAAGGGCTCGTTTGGTGACCTTTTGGGATAGAAAATGACTTTGGTATTAGTTCAAAATGGATTCTGCTGCAAATTTTCACTATTGTGAAAAAAAAATTTTGAAAGTATCAAAATTATCCATTTCACTGAAAGTGTCAAAATGATCCATTTCACTGAAAGTATTAAAGTTATCCATCTCAAAGTACCAGATCTACTCATCAAAGCAATATATTAAGATTATACATCGTCATAATACTGCTAAACAAGTGACTGGAGAAAATAAGTTTTATTAATACTGGTTAAAAATTCATGAAAGTATCAAAATTATCCAACTCACTGAAAGTAACAAACTTATTCATCAAAGCAAGGTATAAAAGTTATTCATCATCATATCACTACTAAACTAGTGACTGGAAAAAATGGATTTTATTGATATTTGTAAAAAAATTGCTGAAAGTATCAAAATTATCCATCTCACTTAAAGTACAAGACATATTTACATCCATCTCACTGAAAGTAACAGTTTTATTCATTAAAGCAAAGTATTAGAAGTATCCATCACTATAATGGTACTAGCAAGTAACTAAATAAATATGGAATCTATTGCTAATTTTGACAATTAATAAATAAATTCGCCAAAGTATCAAAATGATTCATCTCACTTAAAGTAATAGAATTGCTGAAAAACGGGTTCTTCTGATAGTTGTAAAATTTCTTGAAAGTATTGGTATCATAATTATCCACCACACTGAAAGTGACAGAATTATTCATCAAGGTGCAGTATTATGGTTATCCATCACTATTGAATACTACTAAACAATTGGCTGAATAAAAATGGACTATTGATTTTTTATGTAAACATTTCCTGAAAGTATCAAAATTATCCATCTCACTGAAAAAGTATCAAAATTATATATTTCACTGAAAGTAAGTCTTATTCATCAAAGCATAGTATCTATCAGAGGTATCTGTCATCATAGTTTAAGTCAAAAATTTCTTCAAGTATCAAAATTATTCATCTCACTGAAAGTTACAGAATTATTCATTAAGGCAGGATTACCAGGATTACCAATCATCATAGTGCTACTAAGCAGTGGCTCAAGAAAAATTGATTCTATTGATATTTATGCCAAACATTTTGGAAAGTATCAAACTTATCCACCTCCTTAAAGGTAACATAATTATTCATCAATGCATAGTATCAAAAATATCCATCTCACTAGAAAGACTATTCATTATCATGGCTATCCATTATCATAGTACTACTGCAAATTACTTCTGACCCTCTAAAGTATCAAAATATCCCATCTCACCGAAAGTAACAGAATGATTCAGTAGTGAAACATAATAAAATTATCTATCTATTGGCATCATTTTTATATAGAAAATAAAACACAGGAAATTTTAAGAAAATTCACTGACTTGATTTTCACAAATTATTAAATTGGTCATAATTTTTTATTTTTTTTCCAAAGTATCAGAATTATCCATGAAAGAAAGTTATCCAGTAGCTAAAACTCTTAACTTATGCTGTTCTATAATTACATTTTTTTTTGGAAAAAAATACATTAATTTTCCAAAAATGTATGCATTATTATTTTGGTAGTGACAAGTCTACCAGTTGGATCTATTGTTTTAAGACCCAGATTTTAAAATTCAGCACGTTCCATTTTTGTACGTGCTGAATTTTAGAATGTGGGTTCATTTGTTTTTGAAACGTTTGGAATTTCTGGAAGGGGAAATCCCAACTGACAAGAAAAAAACAACTTTACAAATTGGAAAATAACTGATGGAATGCAGTTTTTTGGCAAGTTTGTAACTTGATATTGGATTAGAGCAACAGTTTGTGCAAATGAACGTGTTATTGTATATAAAATAGGGTTCATGCTAACTTGGTAAGTCAGGAAAAGTCAGGGAAAATTCCAAAATAGTGAAGAAATTAAGGAAAATTACTAAAATAGTCAGCAAATTTTGAGCAAGTTTGGGAAAGGAAATGTGACAGGGAGAATTTCAAAGTAGCCATAAAAGTCAGGGTAAATCCTGAAATAGGCAAGAAAGTCAGGGAAAATCCTGAAATAGACAAGAAAGTCAGGGAAAATCTTGAAATAAGCAAGAAAGTCAGGGAAAATCCTGAAATAATCAAGAAAGTTAGGGAAGATCTAAAATAGGCAAGAAAGTCTGGGAAAATCCTGAAATAGGCAAGTAAGTCAGGGAAAATCCTCTTGCCTGAAACAGGCAAGAAAGTCAGGGAAGATCTAAAATAGGCAAGATAGTACATCAGGGTAAATCCTGAAATAGGCAAGAAAGTCAGGGTAAATCCTGAAGTAGGCAAGAAAGTCAGGGAAGATCCTGAAATAGGCAAGTTAGGAAAAATCTAAAATAAGCAAGAAAGTCAGGGAAAATCTGAAATAGGCAAGAAAGTCAGGGAAAGATCCTGAAATAGGCAAGAAAGTCATGGAAAAATCCTGAAATAGGCAAGAAAGTCAGGGAAGATCTGAAATAAGCAAGAAAGTCAGGGAAGATCTGAAATAGGCAAGAAAGTCAGGGAAGATCTGAAATAAACAAGAAAGCCAGGGAAGATCAAGAAAGTCAGGAAAAATCCTGAAATAGGCAAGAAAGTTAGTGAAGATCTGAAATAGGCAAGAAAGTCAGAGTAAGGGAATTGGACAGAGTAAACCTTAAAATTGCCATAAAAGTCAGGAAAAATTCTAAAAAAGTTAAAGCAAGTCTGGAAAAAGGAATTTGTCCTGGAAGATCCCAGGAAAGTCTTGAAAATCAAGGCAGGTCAGGGAAAAACCCAGGATAGCCAAGAAAGCCAGGGTAACTCAGGAAATTTAAAACTTAACTTGTCAGGGAAAAATTTAAAATAGTTTTAAAAGTCAGGGAAAAAGAATTTGTCAGGAAAAATTTTCAAACAGCCAAGAAAGTCAGGGAGAAAAGAATTTGTCATTAAAATTACCAAAATGTTGCCTAAAAAGTCAGGGAAAAGGAATTTGTTAGGAAAAATCTCAAAATAGCCAAGGAAGTCAGGGAAAAGGAGTTTGTCATGGAAAACTCCAAAATGTTGCCAAAAAAAGTCAGGGCAATTCAAGAAAATTGACTTTTTCAGGGAATATTATGTCATGATAGCCAGAAAAGTCAGGAAAAAGGAATTTATCATGGAAAAACCCAAACTATCCAAGAAAGTCAGGGGAAAAATCCCAAACTATTTCCAAAAAAGCTAGGGTAATTCAAGAAAAATGATTATGTCAGGAAAAATGTCAAGATTTCCACACAAAAAAAGTCAGGGAAAAGAAATTTGGTAGGGGAATTCTCAAAATAGCCAAGAAAGTCAGGGAAAATCCCAAAATGACCAATTAAGTATATAGACAAGTCAGAGAAAATGAATTTGTTGCGAGAAATGGCAAGCTAGCCAAGGTAGTCAGGGAAAATTCTAAAATTGATAAAAAAGGTCAGGGAAAGTCAGGGAAATTTAATAATATAATATTCAAATTTTGTCCTACTTTTCTATATTTCTTGGTTTAAAATGTCAGAAAAGCCTTTTAGTATAAAGCAAAGTCAGATAAGCCCAATTACAGAATTCAACATTGCAAATATGTGTGGCAAAGTCAAGGTAGTTCCATTACAAAATCTTATTACCTGAACGACATTGCGGTGAGGGGTGATTCCATCCTCCATTTCTGCACATGGCCGTGGTTGAACCAATCAGGACAAATCCAGATTTGCACCTGTACTGGGCAACATTGCCGTCCCATTTGATGTCCACGTGACCATTTACTGGGACTTCCGGTGAGGGGCATGGCGGGAATCCTAGTACAAAATCTGCAAAAAAAAAAGTTTTTAGATTTAATTTTTATGGGTTTTTTTTATGGTTTTTCTATGGTGTGGTGCCTTTTCGGGTCTTTGGCCTGGATGTCAGCCAACATGAAAAGTCTTTTGATGTTTAGTGATGTCAGATGTAGTGACGAGTTACAAGGGCTATTCCTAACCTTCATATCTTGGCCAAGTGACATGTTTTCGGTTCACTTCAAGGGTTATCATAGCATTTTTGTTAGTTTTTTTTTTGAAAAATTATCTGGCTTTTTTGGCGTGTGGGTTTTTGGATATTTGTGGGTTTGAATAACAGATTTTTATCTTTGACTATTAACCACATGGGGAAATGGTTAATAACGAGTTTAAAATAACAAGGGTGGGATTGGATTTAATCACTAAAAAAAACAGGAACTAGGTTTTTCTATTTTATCAAAATGTATAACGTTTTCATTATAGTTATGGGATTGTTGAAGATGGGCAGTTTATATTTTAGAATATATTTCAAAATATCATGTAAGCAGAAAATTGTTAATTTTAAAAAAATTTAAAAACATAAATGCCGGTGCGTTCACACTATATCACAAAACGTGTTATACATGTATAGCAAAGTTATATAACTTGTTACAAAAAGAGAAGTAACAAATCTAATAATTTGTATGGTATAGCATCCATGTTGTATCACCCAATGACACATTATATAACAAGTTTTACAACAAACTTATAACCGATTTCGTTATATAACCATGTTTTGTGATAGAGTGTGGACACACCAAAATTTCCTTAAATAATAATTAGAAAATTGAAAAATTTGAAATAGACTGAAAATTGCAATTTTTTTCAAATAATTTGAAATTGCATATTTTTAAAAATACTTTGAAAATTGCACAATTTGTAGTAAATTAGAAATTGCATATTTTAAAAAATACTTTGAAAATTGCACAATTTGAAGTAGATTTAAAAAATTGCATATTTGTAAATAATTTTTAATTTGCATATTTGTAAATAATTTTTAATTTGCATATTTGCAAATAATTTTAAATTTGCATATTTGTAAAATTGGAAATTTGCATATTTGCAAATTTTATTTGCACGTTAGAAGAAAATCAGAAAGTACATCATTTTAAAATACACTGAAAATTGGATATTTTTAAATAATTTCAAATTCATATATTATAAAGAAAATTGGAAATTGTATATTTTTAAATACTTTGAAAATTGCATGATTTTAAATGCATTGAAAATTGCATAATTTATAATGCATTGAAAATTGCATTTTTTAAAATAATTTGAAAATTGTGATTAGAAATAGATGGAAAATAATTTAAAATGGATAATTTGAAATTGCATATTTATAAAATACTTTGAAAATTGCACTATTTGAAGTTAAAAATTGCATATTTGCAAATAATTTTCAAATTGCATATTTGTAAATTGAAAATTTGCATATTTGCATGTTAGAAGAAAATCAGAAAGTACATCATTTTAAAATACACTGAAAATTAGATATTTTCAAATAATTTCAAATTTTTATATTTTAAAGAAAATTAGAAATTGCATATTTTTTAAATACTTTGAAAATTGTGATTTGAAATAAATAAAAATTGTATAATTTGAAATGAATTGAAAATTTAATATTTTCAAATAATTTGAAACTTGCTTATTTTTAAATAAATAAAAAAAGTTGTATATTTTGAGTAATATAATAGGCCCTAGTTAAAAATAATCAATTTTAATATATTTCAAATTATGCAATTGTCAGTGTATTTCAAAATATATGCAATGATTCAATTATTTTCAAAATAGGTCATTTCATTTTTCCATTTTAAAAATGCCCTATTCAGTGTAACAAAATGTCAAGTTATTTCAAATATGCCATTTTCAGATTATTTAAAATTTAAAATTTTCAAAATTTTTAAAAATTGGCAAGTTTTAGATTATTCCAGAATTATTATGCAATAATCTATATATTTCAATATATGTATTTTAGAATTGTTATTTTCAAGATATTTCAACATGTGAAATATATTTCAATACATTTAAAAGTTTGCAACTTTTAGTACATTTTAAAATATTGAAATTTCAATTAATTTCAAAATATTCAAATTTCAATTAATTTCAAAATATTCAAGTTTCAATGCATTTTAGAAAATACTATTTTCTAAACAATTTTACATATACAATTTCAGAAACATTTTATGTAATTTTTAATAAATTTCAAAATAGGCCCTATATTTGCTAATTTCAATTTTTTCAAAATATGGATATTTCATTATTTTCAAAATATAGATATTTCAATATTTTCAAAATATGGATATTTCAATATTAATAAAATATGGTTGCTTCAATATTTTCAAAATAAGGATATTTAAAAATTTCAAAATATGGATATTTCAATAATATTTTAATATATATGAATATTTCAATATTTTCAAAATAAGGATATTTCAACATTTTCAAAATATGCAACTTTCCATATAATTACAAAATATGGAAATTTCTATATATTTCAAATATATATGTACAGTGTGACCATGACCAATTTTGCTAAAATCATATAATGAGGTATATAAGTCCACAGACCATGTGTTTGTTTGTCTTTTCCGGAAGTGGTGCATCTGGCCAATGTTTTGGTCAAAATTTAACCCTTTCAGTCTGCAAGATACAGATCCAGATAACTAGGTTATGTTCATCCATCATCTCTGGACTGATTTTTATCATAAAAATGGCCAAATGCCAGCTTAAAAAATGCATTTTTTGCACACTTACTCGTTATATACACACAAATAATAAACAACAACTTTCATATGGGGCTAAACTGACGAAAGATGAAAATCCTCACCCTTTTTTTTCAAGTTTTTGAGAGTTTTTAAAATTTTTCTTGAAAGTTCTTTGAGTGATAAAACTCATTGCAAAATATACTTTAAAATATATTTTTTGGAATCATAATGTGTCTGATTAATGTATATTTGAAAATAAATTTGTAAATTAATTTTGAGATATATATTTGAAAATACATGTTTATGCATAAAATGCCTCAATTGCGATAAATTTAAAATAATTCCTAAATTAATTTTGACAACAAATTTATTTTTAGGATCATAAAATGTATAAATTTATATAAATTTTAAAATATACTTTAAATTAATTTTGAGATACATAT